>JAQIFY010001840.1:0-13843 GCA_028533085.1 Varecia variegata | reverse complement strand
CTCTGTGTTTGTATCTCTGTCTCCACCTCTGCAGTCATCCTTAGTTATCCAAGAGGGATTGGTTCTAGGAGCCCCCCACATTGCCCCTCCTCCAGGATACCAGAATTTAAGGATGCACAAGTCCCTGATATAAAATGATGTAGTATTTGCACATAACCTATATACATCCTCTGGTACACTTTAAATCATCTCTAGATTACTTATGATACCTATTATGACATAAATAGTTGTTAAAATGTATTTTTATTTGTATTATTTTTTATTGTTGCATTTTTTAAAAATTTTATTTTATTTCAGAATATTATGGGGGTACAAATGTTTTGGTTACATAAATTGCTTTTGTACAGTTTGAGTCAAGGTTTTAAGTGTGCCCATCCCCCAGATAGTGTGCATTGTACCTGTTAGGTGTGAATTTACCCAACCCCTCCTCCCCGCTCCCACCTGCTTGATTTCCAATGAATGTTATTTTCATATGTGCACATAAATGTTGATCCATTAGTTCCAATTTAATGGTGAATACATGTGGTGTTTGTTTTTCTATTCTTGTGATACTTCACTTAGAAGAATGGTCTCCAGTTCCATCTAGGTTAATTCAAGAGGTATTAGTTCACCATTTTTTATGGCTGAGTAGTACTCCATGGTATACATATACCACATTTTATTAATCCACTCATGTCTTGATGGGCACTTGTTTTGTTTCCCCATCTTTGCAATTGTGAATTATGCTGCTATAAACATTCAAGTGAGGGTGTCTTTTTTATAGAATGTCTTTTTTTCCTTTGGGTAAACACCCAGTAATGGGATTACTGGATCAAATGGTAGTTCTGCTTTTAGTTCTTTGAGGTATCGCCGTACTACTTTCCATAGAGGTTGTAATAGTTTGTGGTCCCACCAGCAGTGTATGAATGTTACTGTCTCTCCACATCCATGCCAACATTTGTTGTTTGGGGACTTTTTGATAAAAGCTGTTCTCACTGGAGTTAAGTGATATCTCATTGTGTTTTTGATTTGCATTTCCCTGATGATTAGAGATGTTGAGCATTTTTTCATATATTTTTTGGCCATTAGTCTATCTTCTTTTGAAAAGTTTGATGTCTTTTGTCCACTTTTTAATAGGATTGTTTGATTTTTTTCTGCTGATTTGCTTGCATTGTTTTTACTTTTTTCCAAATATTTTCTTTTCTTTGGGTTTTTTTGGTTTCTTTTGTTTGTTTGTTTATTTTTATAGACGAGGTCTCCTTCTATTGCCTAGGTTGGAGTGCAGTGGTGTGATTAAAGCTCACTGTAGCTGCGAACTCCTGGGCTGAAGTGATCCTTTCACCTCAGCCTCCCAAGTAGCTGGAATTACAATTACAGGTGCAAGCCACTGCACCTGGCTTTTTCGATTATCTTCTATTTGCTGTTGGTTTAATCTGCGGGAATACCAAGGGACAACTGTATCTATGTCTATATACTTTGAGTACCAAAGTAGTATGTGTATATTAATCAGTAAGTTAGAAACGTGTCCCTTGAATTAAGTCACAGAAATGCTGGTAGTGGTGGAGAGAGAATTAATTTTATTACCTGCACAAATGCATGAAATTGGTAGTTTAATTAAGTGATTACTGTTTTTGGTTATATCAAGTTGACTCCAACTTGGCTGCCTCTATCAAGTGTAAATTGTCATCACCCGGGAAGTTAAAGGGATGTATTTTATTGAAGAGTCTGCAGGTGCCCCTGCTGCTTCTTGCTGATCAGTTTTCTTTCAACATGAAAAATGGTGTGGTTGCTGATATTTACTCACGCACAGGGAAGCAAAGCCTTGGATGAGCCCCCAGATAGCTTCCGTCTGACTGCTGCTTCAGTGAGGCAGTGTGAAGAATGCATTATGGAGAATTTTGCAGCTAGCTATAATCAGGCAATACCACACTGTCTTTTTGAAGAAGCAGGATTGCCAAGAGCTTGGAATCAATTTGAATATTGGTTTGAATACACTGTGAGTTCTATTATGATGCCTGCCCACTTGGTGTGAATGCCTGTTCTTCATTTCCACCAGTGAAGCCTTGTCTATCGTGGATGGTAAGCTCCTGCAGGGAAATAACCCTGATTACTAATGTTGTGTGTGTGGTGTTTGATGAACTGCTGCATCCAAAAATGGGCCTAATTGTTTTAGATAATACCAATGAGATGATTTTCTAGAAAGGTTCTTTAGATGAACATTGAAGACTTTACAACTGACTTTGTGCAATTCAGTGGTTCCATTTTAATATGTAAACCATTTGCCATTTTTGGGTTTCCTACCAGGGATAATGTTCTTTCTTTGCTATGGACTCAAGTTTATTTATGAGCCTGTCGGAAGCAACTAATGAGACTCCACCAGCATCCAACAGGAAATAATTTTGAATCATGGCTGTTATAATTTTGCATGTCCGTACAGCTTCCCTTTAACATGCAAGGCAGTGAGGTGCAAATTGATGAAGTGAGATGTCCAAGGCCCTAGGTAGGAGCAGAGAGTATATAGGAGGCAGTAGTTTATATCTGAATATCACTGTAAATTCCTTAGATCTTTTAAATATCTTCCTTGAAAGACAATGTTGTAAGGATAGTTTGAAAGACTTACAGGCACCATTGTAACTTTTGGTGATTGACCAAAGTCTTTTTGCAAATGTACTAAGATGGGCTCAGCAATGCCAGTTCTATAGTAAGTTACCAGCTTTAGATCCATTATATTATTTTGAATTATTAGTCTATATTTTGTTACATTAAACTCACATTTTAAAACATTATGTACTGACCACTCTCCCTGTTTCCTATTCTGGACAACAGAATACATCTTGGAAAACCAGTTACTGCCTGGGAAATGGAAGTAGGCTCTGTAGTGGCTGTCTGCACCTGCTCTGGTCATCGTTGAAGCATAACTCTAGCCCTCCCCACTTTCTCTTTGGTCTCTTCTGCACTGTTAGAAGTGGGGCCAGTCATGAATATGCATGTTTCATACACCTGTGACCAACAGTGCCTCCATCAAGGAATGGCACAGTATCAGTTACTTGAAATGGATAACTCGTGACAGCTGCTGTCTGTGGCCCACCGGGCTCGCTGCCCTGCACTGACAGCTGCATATCACATCCTGCAATCACACCATCTCAGCCACCTCCAGGACCAATACATCAAAAAAAAAAGGGGCCATGCCTGCTGGTCTGTAGATATTACTTCATGGCAGCCTGCGCCTGAGGTATTATGTATATATAGATGTCTCTCTGAACTTGAGAAAATGAGAGCACAACGAGTTTTTCAACTTATTACTTTTAATAAATGACAATAATCCCTGACATATATTGGTTGTTTAACTATATGGACCACTTTGCATGAGTTATCTCATTTAATCTTCACAAAAACACTTTATGTCAGAAGCTGGCATAAAGGGCTGGATAGTAAATATTTTAAACGTGGTAGGCCCTGCAATCTCTCCAAAAATAGTCATAGACAATACATAAATGAATGGGCGTGGCTATGTAAAACTTTCTTTAGAAAATTGTCAGCAGGCCAGATTTGGCCCATGGTCACAGTTTGCCATCCCCTGCTTTATGCTATTATACCCATTTTATAGATGAGGAAACTGTGGCTTAGGGAGTATAAGTAACTGGTTAAAATAGCACAGCTGCTAAGTTGCAGAGCTAGGATTGTAACCCAAAGAATTTGATCGTCATCCCTCAGTCTTAACTCCTGTGAGCTACTGTCATCCTGCCATGATAAAGAACAAAGGAACGGAATTTTAGCTTCTGCATGTTGTGAGTTACAGATTATGACCCAAATTTCTAAGGGAAATGTTGCGTAGGAAATAGTGTCAGCCCAAGTCCTGAAGATGCTATTCAGGTAAGTGTAGATAGTCTAATCTACAGCACATACAAGTGATGTAACTGCATCCAACTTGACTAATTGAATAGAGTGTCTGAGATTCTCCAAATGATCTGATAATGTGGCCATTTTAGTCAATAGGATTGCAAAAAGCAAATGACCCTAATTTTAAAAAAAATATGTAAAGTATTACTTTTAAAATTTGCTGATCAGTTGGTGGTCCAAGCATTTTATAGTAAGATAACTTTTGCATATTCCCAAGGAATATTTTTATTTTCACAAAAATAAATTATGCAGAAGAGCTTCATCCATGTTTAACATAAAACCTTGGAATGAGAATTCTAAACAGTTTTTTTTTCCCCCCAGAATAGACATCTCCTTTTGTGTTTTATTTCCATGGTAACAGTTAAGTTTCGGCTTGAAAACAACAAACCTACAAGATAACCATCCAGTTGACGTTATAGGGCATCCCCTTAGGGAATTTGTAGTGCCTCATGGTGTCCAGATAACACCTGAAGTAGAATTACAGAGGCTTGCCGTATTTATTTATTTATTTACTTACTTTTGAGACAAGGTCTCACCCTGTCGCCCAGGTTAGAGTGCAGTGGTGTCATCAGAGATCACTGCAACGTCAAACTCCTGTCCTCAAGTGATCCTCCTGCCTCAGGCTTCCAAAGTGCTAAGATTACAGGCATGAACCCCTGTGCCCCGCCGCTTGCTGTGTTTTTTATGTAGCAAGCTCTTCAAAGGATTTAAAGGTTCTCAGAGTAGACTGAAGTCAGGAAATATTGAGTTTTATACAAAAATTCAGCACACACAAAATGCAATGAGCAGCCAGACTTCAAAGACATTCTCAGGACACCATAAAGAGCTCCAGAACACAGTTCCTGACCTTCAGGTGAAAGAAATTTTAGGAAGTATGCAGCTGGCAAAATGGAGGCTTCATGTGACTAAACACTGTTGTTCATACTTTGTTTGAGGGAAGCTCAGAATGGAGCCACTCCCTGGTGGAGAAATCAGAAAGAAGGAACTCTTGTCTGGAGGTAACTCTACTCTCTTTGGAAATCTGAAGTCTTTGAATATAAGTGAGCCTCCATTCATTACTAAGAAAGCTCACAGAGGAATAAAACCCAACTAGTGGAAAAGTTGACTGCTTTGCTCCTGTGAAGTGGTTACTGTGAATTAATTGGTGCAACAAATTATAAAGGGTATGGTCAATGAATGTAGACAAGTTTTTCCTGTTGAATGATTTCCTAGAAAAGATAGTCCTCAGCTTAGTTCATTTAATGAAAAAAAAATGTAGCCCAAATAAAAAAATTGAATTATGGTGCTGTGGACAACATTTTGTTTTTCACGGCATACTTTTTACAGCTTTATTGAGGTATAATTTACATATTATAAAATTCACCCATAGTAAGTACAGATGCTCTCCAATTTACGAGGGATTACATTCCAATGTCCCAATAAAGCCATAGCAAGTCAAAATGTCATAAATCGAACCATTGTAAATCCATATGCTCCTCAATTTATGATGGGATTACATGCTGATAAACCCATCACAAAGTTGAATAATCACATCTAATCAGTGTAAGGCAGGGAGTGTTTGTATACAAGTAGTGAGTTTTAATAAACTTATAAACTACGTGACTATCGTAAGCAGAATTGCAAGATGCCGCTAAGATTCTCACCCCTGATGTGCATGCCCAGTACAATACCTTCCCCTTGTGTGTGGGTGGGACCTGTGACTATGACCAGATGTCACTTCCATAATTAGGTTACATTATCTGACAAAGGTGAAGGGAATTTTGCAGATACAATTAAGGTCTCTTGTCAGTTGATTAAGAGTTAATGGAAAAGGAGAGTAACCTGGCTGGGCCTGACTTAAGCAGGTGTAAACCCTTAAAAAAGGACTGTTAGAAGAGAGACACTCTTCTACTGGCTTTGAGGAAGCTAACGACTGTGTTGTGAATTGTTTATGGATAACGGTGGCCTTGGTCCTTCACAAGGAACTGAATGCTGCCAACAACATAGATGAGCTTAAAGAGGACCCTGTGCTCCAGAGGAAAAGCAGCCTGGAGGGCACCTTGATTGCAGCCTTGCGAGACCCGTCTTGGCTGTGCCTGGGCTCTGACTTGTAAGAAACTATGAGATGATAAATGTGTGTTTTAAGTCTCTAAATCTGTTGTAGCTTGTTATGCAGCAGCAGAAAACTAACACAGCAACCATCACCGCAGTGCAGTCTGGAAAGTTTTCATCAGCCCCCAAAATTTCCTTGAGGCCATTTGCAGTCAAACTTTGCTTTCACCCTGAGGCAACCACTAATCTGCTTTCTCTCTCTATAAATTTGGCTTTTCTGGACAGTTCATTTTAATGGAATCATATAATATGGAATCTTTTGTGTCTGACTTCTTTCATTTTGCATAATGTTTTTGAGGTTCCTCCATCCTGTAATCTGTATCAGTGGGATTCCGTTGTATGGAGATACCAGGTTGTGTTTGTGTATTTGCCAGTGGATGCACATTTGGATTGGAACCAAGTTGAGACTATTATGAATAATGCTGCTGTGAACATTAGCGGGCAAGTCTTTGTGTGTGTACCTATGTTTTCATTTCTCTTAGGTAGCTACTTAGCAGTAGAATTGCGGGCTTATATGGTAAAATTGTGTTTTACATTTTAAGACGCTGCCAAACTGATTTCTAAAGTGACTGTATCATTTTACTTTCCCACCAGCAATGTATGAGGTTTCCGGTTTCTTGGCATCCTTGCCAACCCTTGGTATTGTCTTTTTTATTAGGGCCATTCTAGTGGCTGTGTAGTGGTATTTCATTTTAGTTTTACTTGCATTTCCCTAGTGATTAATAATGTGGAGCATATTCTCATATGTTTATTAGTCATCACTGTATCTTATTTGGTGAAATGTCTATTTAAGTGTTTTGCCATTTTTTAAAAAATGAGTTGTCTCCTTACTATTGAGTTTTCTAAAAATAGATTCTGGATACAAGTTCCTTATCAAATATAAGATTTGAAAATATTTTCTCCCATTTTGTGGGTTGTCTTTTCACTTTCTTGGTGGTATCCTTCAAAGCACAAAGATTTTTAATTTTGATAAGACCAAAGTAATTATTTTTTCTTTTGTTGCTTGTGCTTTTGGTGTCATATCTAAGAATTCATTTCCTTACTCAAGGTCACATTCTCCTAAGAATTTTCCATATAAATTTGAATATCACCTTATTAATTTTATTAAAAAATGTGCTAAGATTTTGGTAGGTATTAAATTAAATCAATAGATCAATTTGGGGAGAATTGCCATGTTAACAATATCAAATCTTCTAATCCATGAACATTTAATGTCTATTTATTTAGATTTTCTTTAATTTCTATCAGCAATGCTTTGAATTTTTAGTGTCCTTAGTTGAACTTCTATTGAATTTATTTCTAAGTGTTTTATTTTTGTGTGATGCTATTATGAATGGAATTATTTCGTTCATATCATTTTGGATTGTTTGTTAAAAATATGTAGAAATAAAATTGATTTTTATGTATCAATCTTATATCCCATTACCTTGCTAAACTTGTTTACTAATTCTCTCTCTTTTTTTTTTTTTTTGATTTCTTAGGGTTTTCTACATCATGTCATCTGTGAATAAAGACAGTTTTGCTTCTTTCTTCCTGATTAGGATGCCATTAATTTTTATGTTCCTTATTGTACTAACCAGAAGCTCTAATACAATGTTGAATGAAAGCAGTGAGAATGGACATCCTTACCTTGTTCCCAGTCTTAGGGGAAAACTTTCACTCTTTCACATTAACTATGTTAAGTGTGGATTTTCCACAGAAGCCCTTTATTTAGTTGAGGAATTTCCATTTCTAGTTTGTTGAGAATTTTCATCATGAATGGGTGCTGGATTTTGTTAAATGCATTTTCTATATCTATTAAAATGATAATGTGGTTTTTGTCATTTATTAATATAGTATGTTATATTAATTGATTTTTGTATATTAAAACAAACTTGTATTTCTGCAATACTTCCCACTTGGTCGCATCGTATAATCTTTTTTATGTGTTGCTGAATTCAGATTGCTTCTATTTTGTTAAGGATATTTGCTTCTATGTCCCTAGGGGATTTGATTTTCTGTTCTTACAATGCCTTGGTCTAATTTTGGTACCGGAGTAAAGCTGGCCTTGTTGATTGCGTTGGGAAGTGTTCTCTTATCTATTTCTGAAAAAGATTGTGGAGGAATAGAATTCATCAGTGAAGCCATCTGGGCCTGGATTTTTCTTTGGGGGAATATTTTTAATTGTTAATTAAATTTAGTTACTTGTTATAGGTCTGTTCAAATTTTCTATCTGTTCTTGAATTGGTTTAAGTAATTTGTGTCTTTCTAGGACTTTCTCCATTTTATTTAAGTTGTCTAGTTTATTGGCATAAAGTTAATGTTCTCTTATAATTCCTTTTAATTTCTATACTGTCAGTAGTGATATCTCCACTTTCATCTCTGATTTTGTTAACTTCTCTCCTATTTTCTTGGTTAGTCTAATTAATGGTTTGCCAATTTTGTTGATACTTTTAAAAAGCCAATGTTTGTTTTTATTGATTACGGCTTCATTTATTATTTTCTTTCTTCTACTTGCTTTGGGTTTAGTTTACTTTTTTCCCCCTAGTTTCTTAAAGTGAAAGCTTAGGTTATTAATTTGAGGCCTTTCTTTTTTCTGATATAGGCATTTAATGCTATAGATTTCTCTTTATGTACCATTTTAGTTGCATCCCATATTTTGATGTGTTATGTTTTCTAAAGTTTAGTACAAGATATTTTTGAGTTCCCCTTGTGATTTATTTCTTTGACTCTTGAGTTATTTAGAAATGTGTTACTTATTTTCCAAATAATTGGGGATATCCCCAATTTCTTTCTGTTATGGATCTCTAACTTAATTCTGTTGTAGTCAGAAAACATACCCAAATGTTCGATTATCTTTTAAAATGTATTGAGACTTGAACTGTGGCCCAGCACATGGTCTCTCCTGGACAGAGTTCCATATCTGCTTGCAAAGAAGGTGTATCTGTTGTCATTAGGTGGCACAGTCTATAAATATCAGGTCAAGCTGATTGCTAATTTTGTTCAGTTATTCGATATCCCTTCTAATTTTTCTGTGTGGTTTTCCTATCACTTATTGAGAGTGGATATTGAAATATTCAACTATTGTTGAGTTATATTAATATATTTTTCCTTTTAATTCTGTCAGTTTTTAAAATAACATTTATAATTATTTTATCTTTTTGATGTATTGACTTTTATCGTTATTAAATGTCTCAGTTTGTCTCTATATTTCTTGTCTTCAAATTTATTTATTCTATTATTAATATAGTTAACTTTCTTATGGTTTTTGTTTGTATAGGATATATTTTGCCATCCTCTTACTTTGAATTTATTTGTGTCTTTGAATGTGTGTCTCTTTTAGATAGCATATAGTTAGGTTTTAGTCTAAAAATCTTTTTATGTAGGATATTTGGTACATATATATTTAGTGTAATTATTGATTTGGTTGGCTTTATGTATAACATTTTGCTATTTGTTTTCTATCATTTTATTTCCTTTTTCTTTTTCTTTACTGATTTATTTTGTGCTAGATAATTTTTAGAATACCATTTTAATTCCTCCATTGAAGTTTTTGCTTTTTCCTTGAATTATTTTTTAATGGTTGCTCTAATCATTGTAATATGCATCTTATTATACTCTATTTCAGAATAATACTAATTTAATTCTAGTAAAATATAAAAATTTTACTTCACTATCTCCTTTCCTCCTCCCTCTTTTATGCTATTATTATCATTTACATTCTGTTTACATATGTTCTAAATACTCTATGAGTCCTGTAAGTAGTGCTTCATAAAGTCTTTGTTTACCTGGAAATGTGGAGGGGGGGTTTGTTTGTTTGTTTGTTTGTTTTGCTTTAGAAGGATAACTTTGTGGGGTATATTTTTGATTGACAGATTTTTTTTCTTTCAGTAGTTTGATTATTTCATTTTACTGCATTCAGGCCTTCATTGTTTTTGATAAGAAGTCACAAATTATTTGGATCGTTGTTTCACTGTAGGTGATGAGTCATTTTTCTCTTGCTGCTTTCTTTTCTTTTTTAAATATCTACAATGTTTTATTTTTTAAGTATTGTGATGTGAACAGTCAGCTGAGTATACTGTTTTTATGAAAATTTTGTTCTGAATTTTTCAAAAATCTACAAAAGCAGAAAGAATAGAAAACCAACTCCCACGTAGCCATCACTTTGCTTCAAGAAATACAAACTCATAATGAATATGGATTCCATTCTCATGGAACTAACCTGCAGCAAATTCCTGAGAGCATATCATTTTATCTGTGAATATTTCAGTATCCCTTAAAGGCCATATCTTCCTATAATCAAACATCTAATCAGTATTAAAATTCCTGTAATTTTGTCATTTGTTTATTTCTTGGTTTTATATTGCATTTTATTCAGGATCTTTATAAAACCTCCACCTTGCAACTGGTTAATCTGTTTCTGAAGAATCTTTTCATCTCTGTAGCCCATCCATTTTGGGATTGGAGGTGGGAGGAAAGAAGGATAGTATGTGTGTGTGAGTAAATTATTTCTTAAAGGAATGGGTTGCTTGGCTGGCAGAGTTTACTATAGTTTGGATTTTGAGGATTACAACCCCGTTATGTCACTTAACATGTCAGTCTGGGATCCATTTTTCCAGGGGATTTATGGCTGGCACCGAATGTTTGATTATGTTCATGATCTGTGTTTTTGGCAAGATGAATCCATAGGTGGTGATGTAGCCACTGTTAGCAGGCACATGATGTCTTGGTTGAATCTTTTTTTAAAAGTTTTATTTTATTTTTAATTAACAAATAATATCTCTTGCTCCTTTCAAAATTTTCTTTGCCCTTGATTTTCAACAGTTTGACTTGGATGTGCCTAGATACAGCTCTCTGTGTTTATCTTACTAGGGTTCACTGAACTTCTTAGATCTGTGTATTAAAATGTATCATTAAATTTGGAAAGTTTTCAGCTATTATTTCTTCAAATACTTTTTCTACCCCCTCTTTTTGCCCCTCTCCTCTCCTTTTGGGACTACCACTGTACTTATTTGACATACTTGATGTTGTCCTGTGGTCTCTGAGACTGCTTATTTTTCTTCATCCTTCTTTCTCTCTGTTCTTCAAATTGGATAATTTCTAGTGATCTGGGTTTTTTTGGTTCACTGATTTCCTCTTCTGCCTTCTCAGATTTGCTAAGAATGCCTGAAGTGAAATTTTCATTTCAGACATTGATCTTTCCAATTCCAAAATTTCCCATTTGATTATTTTTATACTTTTTGTTATTTTATGGACATTCCCTATTAGTTGAATAATTGTCATCATGTTTTCCTTTAATGTTTAAACCTGGTTTTCTTTGCTTTTTGAACATATTTATAATAGCTGCTTTAGAAGCCTCAGTGGTCCTAAGTGTAACATTTAGGACCACTCCAGGACATTTTTTATTGATAGCTTTTTCCCCTGTATATGAATAACACTTTCTTTGCTTGTCTCACAATTGTTGTTGCTATTGAATACTGGCATTTTAGATATGTAGTAACAACTCTGGATTTGTCCTTCCCCCACCTCCCCAGGAATTTGTAGTTGTTGTTATTGTTTGTTTAGTAACTTGTTTTTACTAAATCTGTGCCATGTTTCCCCTGCAATATGCAATTGCTGATGTGTGCTGGTGTCTCCACTCAGTTTCTTTCCTTTTTGTTTTTTAGAGACAGGGTCTCACTTTGCTGCCCAGGCTGGAGTACAGTGGTGTCATCACAGCTCACTGTACCCTAAGACTCCTGAGCTCAAGCGATCTTCCTGCCTCAGCCTCCCCAGTAGCTAAGACTACAGGTGTGTACCACCATACCTGGCTAATTTTTTTTTTACTTTTTTGTAGAGACAGTGCCTTACTATGTTGCCCAGGCTGGTCTTGAACTCCTGGTTTCAAGCAACATTCCCACTTCAGCCTCCCAAAGTCCTGGGAATACAGGCATAAACCATCACGCTCAGTCCCATCTTTTTATTAAATTTAAAATATTTTTAGTTTGGTTTCTTTTAAGGTTTTCTCCCGTGTCTGCATGGCTTAGTAGTCAGCCAATGATTGACCAGAGTTGTGCTTAAACACTTCCAGCTGATAAGGCTTCCACTCTCTGGTAATGGACTTATGTGTGGCTGGAGAATGCATTCAAACTTTATGCCATTTTCAGGTCTTCCCCCACCTTGTACATTTAGCTGGACTCCCTTGTGTCTACAGTGTGTATGCAAACACCATTGGTCATGGATGGGCGTGTACATGGCTTGGGTCCCTCTGGTCTCTGCTGTGCATTTGCATAGCCCTTGTCAACCTAGCATGTGTAAAGAGCTTTTCCTAGCCCTCTATCTCTTGTTCGCCTATTGGAACTCCCTGTGAAATCTCTGATTAGTCTATTAGTTTTTTTGTTTGCCCTACACAAGACTGCAACCTCAGGCTATCCAAACTTCTGGCATTCCTATTTGCTTTCCAATAAAAACTTTCACTTTTACTGAGAATGCTCTAATCAAGGAAACCCCTCTGGCAGATGCAGTGAAACTGCTGGTTTTCACATTTTTGTCCTCCCCTGATTGAGTGAATTACTTTGATGACAGAGCCCAGGGTGGGAGTGTGTATGAGGGTATTGTTGGATGGAAGCAGATCCAGGCAAAAACACTGCCACAGACTCACTGTTCTGACCCTGAGTTCAGTAGTTTTCATAAATAAATGCTTCTTAGATTGTTGAATGCCTTTGGTCAACTTAACAGAATACTGAAATGGTTGTTTCGTTTGACAGTTCTGTCCAGTTTTATGGTTGTCTTTTAGGGAGAGAATTTGTCAACCTCCTCACTCTATTATGCCGGAAGTCCTCTTCATACGTGTGCACCTGTGTGTATGTTGTGTGTGTACCTATGAAGGCTCATTTATTAAAATCAGAATGAATGGGCCCAGGAATAAATCTGAGACACATACATGATCCTGTTATTGAAAGAATATGTTCATTTCTGAAATTCATTTTTATAGGCATAACAGATACGGAATGGAGATAAAAGGACTTTGAAGGTAGATAGACCTGGGTTCAACCCCACTGCTACTGCTTATATATAACCTCAGACTAGTTTAACTTCTAGAAGCCTCAGTTTCTCCATTAGTAATGATTAGGGATCATAATACTTAACTTATGTGGTTGTGAGGGTTCACTGAGATCATTAAAAACACTTGGGATGGGACCTAGCACATAAGGTAAAAAAATCCATTAAATACCAGTTTCCCTTGTATAGAGTTCTCAGGTGGTTAACAATGATTCATATGGATTTTTTTCTCTTAAAGAATGAGGCAGAGGCTCTAGCACCTATTTTTTTTTTAAACAATTGGAGAGTTAGACTGTTAAAAAAAAAAAAAAAAGGTTAAAGGAATTAGGACTGAGTCACCAGAACAGAAAGCTGGGAGAGACTTAAACTCAATATTAAAGGATATTGAATTAACAAAAATAACAATGTGTAGAAATGCTAATGAAATGGACAATGAATTGTGAAGAAAAACAGAGATTCCAGACAAGGAAGAGAGCTCAGATAGAATCTCTGCCTATTGATCAGAGACCCACCTAGAATGGAGCCACCCTGGTGACAGGACTGTCCATCACATCTTTGCCTCCTCAGAACTGCCTCGCCCAGACCTGTGCTCACGGCAGGTGCTCTGACACGACCACCCTGGTAGGCAGCTCTTGCCCTGCACCTTCTGTCCTTATTCTTAGGCATTCTTCCCAGACCGGAATGGGTCCTTGGGTGTAGGCTCTCCACACAGTTCTCGCCAGTGCTGACCCTCATGTGAGCCCCAGAGAGGGAGAGTGACACTGTATTCAGAGCCCAGTCTTGTTACATCCCTAACTTCTTCCCCCACAGAGAAAGAAGCATTTATTAAATTATCAAGTCCAGCGTTATCCTG
>JAQIFY010001839.1:0-13846 GCA_028533085.1 Varecia variegata | reverse complement strand
AAAGAAAAGAAATATAAGCATAAATATTTAATTAATTCATTAAATTACAATTTCAATAACAGTAAATATAAGCCTAAAATCATTACTCTCTGGCCCTTTACAGAAAAAGTTTGCTGACCCAGAGGATAAGCACAAACCAATTATAATAGTCAAGGAGAACTTTACCCTTAGCAGGAACATTCTGGTTTTAAAAAAGGATGATGTTTTCTCATTGTGTTGGGTGGGTTTCTGACACAAACAGCAAGGTCTTTAGGAAAAGACAAAAAAAAAAAAAAACAATCACTCAGATAAACTGAAAATGTGTAGGCTCAAGACAGCTTCATTTGTGGCTTGATTCAAGTTATATTGTCATCAGGATCCATGTCTTGATAACCACTTCCCTTGGGCTGTCTCCACTATCAGGCCCAAATTTTTCACAAGAGGATTACCAGCAATTCCTGGGGCCTTGGCTTCTCTATTTGAATCCAGAGAAAGAAGCTAGGTTTTTTATCCCAGTTATCTTACCCAGCACATTCTAAGTCAGGGAAAGAGTCAGACAGATTGGTATGGAGGGGTATTCTCTCTTTAACATTGTTTAGAATTGCCAGCAGGTGGTGATAAGAAAAAACTCCAGGTTAGTTTTATTATTGTTTTTATAGTCCCCACAGACAGTGCACTTTATTGTCTGCACCTAGGTTAGACCTCTGCTGGCTTATCTTTGGTGAGCCACTGATCTTAGAAGAAGCCTGAGAACCTCTCTAATTAGAGTAGAGGCAGTGAATGCCAGGGCAAATTTCTACTTATGTAATGAATCACTCATTTAAAAAATAAAGAAAAGCATGTGTTTGGGCTTCAGATAACCCTAGATTCAAACCCACTTATTAGTAGTGTTTTCTTAGGCAAATTCTTTCTGGGTCTTGGTTTCTTCCCCTTTAAAGAGCTTGACATCATAGGGTCATTTTAAAGATTAAATGAGATTAGATCTACAGATAGTCTAGTACTTGGTATATAATAGGTGCTTATTAAATGTTATCCATCCCACAGTGTCACCCTGCTTAAATAAATAAATAAATGTTATCCAGTGTTATTCATCATAGTGCTTAGAAGTATGGCATAAAGCCAACAACACAAAGTATAAGATAACATTAGTTAAAAGGAAAGTGTAATGCATGACAGAGTGTCCTGTGGTTAAATGTTAGCTTTTCTTCACTTTTTTATTTTTTCCATCACCTCTCATTCTGTGGGGCAATGGTTTTGATGTCACTAGCCTATAATAATTTGTCTACAATAAAGTCTTGTTTCCATGAAAGCTGTTTATCTCTGTGAGAGAAATTGTTTGCATTGATGGCCTCCTGATAGCTGATGCCCTTTGCAAATGAGACTTTGAAACTCCACTCATCAAGAGGTGGAATTGATTTCCCCACCTCTTGAATCTGGGATGCCTTTCTGATCTGTCTGACCAACAGAATGTGGAGGAAGCCACAGTGTATTAGTTTCAAACCTAGGTTCTCAAGAGATCTCTCGTACTTCCATGGTCTCCAAACCCTGTCTCCACCATTAGAACAAGCCTGCGCTAGTCTACTGAGTAACATGGGACAAGGTGGAGAAGGCTGAGGCACCCCAGTCTCCAGCCAGCTGGTGCCAGATTTTGCTAGAGAGCCATACCTACATCAGCAGAGCTGCTCCCCAACCTATAGCCAACCAGAGATACATGAGTCCAGCTGAGACAGGAAGCATCACCTTGCCGCCACAGGTGCTTGAGCAGTGAACAGTTTGCTGTGCCATGATAGCAAACCAATTCACCTTATTCGTAATATGTGCTGAACTTTCACACATCTGCTTTTCCTTGAAATAACATGTTCAGTTTTCCCATTTCTCTATTGTAATTCCTTGGTTAACAACAAATATTTGTTTTAAGTGTAGAAAAGTTCTAACAAACCATAGGAGATGAAATGGCATTCTCTAATTTTTGATAAAACTAGGGTTACCACTTTGGGTCAACTTTTGGTTGGCCTTTTGGAGTTCCTGTGAAAAGGTTTATGCCTTTTTCTTGAGTGTTTTTTGTTGTTGCTGTTGTTGTTCAAAGGAGAATAGAAATGTACAAATAGCAGACAAAATATGCATGATTTTTTTCTAAAGTGTCAACTTTTAAAAAAAACAAAATGAACGAAAATAAAAATACTTTTACTTACTCTTGTTCCTTCAGGAATTAGTTTGTTTACCACTTGGGGTATTCTCCATAATTTCAGTTGGAATTGGTTTTAGTTCTATTCTCACAACTGTTAACTCTTAGACCAGTATGTGACTGAGCATCTTCCACTTTAATTGATCTGATTTGCACACATAATTCTGATGGAATTATTCATTGTAAAGTGCACCTTTGGGCCTTCCAATATTCTCCCTTTTTTTCCTGTGAATCCATTGAATTAATTTACCTGCAAATTCCTCCTTTCTCTAGAGGCATCTCTTGGTTATGTAAATACTTTTGTACAGATTTCCCATTACAAACTGTTCTGAAACACTATGCTTTCTCATTTCTTTCCTGTTAGATTGGAAATAGGTCTTGTAAACTTCAGAGTTGCAGTTTTTAATGATCTTTTTTTCTGAAAAGTTGAAGCTGTTTGTCATATTTCTGATTCACTAATAGCGTAAATGTAATGAACACTAAAATGTTGATATAGCATCCTAGCCCTCAAATTGTTATTCTAGTTTCAATTTTAACATAATTTAATTACATTTTCCAAGGTGCATTAGTAATAGAAATAAATGTTTTTTGAGATAATTTAACCCTGATTTATTCAACCGTACTAGTTAGAGTAATAATTGAAGGTTGAAATACAGGAAAGAGCTTTGATGGCTACACAGCTTCGTTATTCTAATTGTGTGTGGCATCAGCACCTTGCTGTCACTAGTAGTTGTTTCTAAGATGCTTGAATTGTGACCTATAGCAGCCTCGTAAGGCTAAAGAATATGGAGGCTATCAAATATATTCAACTGTCAGTCAATATAGCTCACTTTACTATTGCATTATTCTTTAATTATTTGTTCCTATGTTTCTGTCCCTCATAGACTGTGTGCTCCCAGAGGTCATGGATTTGCCTGAAATACAATGGACATGAAATTCATGCTTGAGTGAGGGAAGAAGGGAGGAAGGAAGAAGGAAGGAGTTAAGGAGTCAGGGAGGGAGGGAGGAAGGAATGAAGGAGGAAGGAAAGAAAAAAGCAAGAAAGGATGGAAGGAAGGAATTTAATACATGTGCACATATATAACTGTGACTATAAGATTGAGAAAACAATTAAAGAATAATCATATTGCAGATATTGCAACTAGACTTAAGTGCATAAGCTTATATGTATATGAGCAGTGAGGACCAATCTTTGGTATAGCACATCAAAGCAGCCACTCTGAGTTTTGCGCTATGAGTCTTGTAGGCTTAGCCATGACCCAGGCAAGCAGAAAATAGGGAGTGGGGTTGGGAGGTGGGGAGAAGTTGTTGCTTTTAGCTAGTTCCAGCTGTGTAATATTAGTCTTACCTGGACCTCAGGCTACTTTTAACTCCATTTCTCTTAGCTGGTGGGGAAAGAAGAACAAGGATAACTCAATTCCTTCCCTCCCTGCCTTCCTTCTTTCCTACCTGCTTGCCTACTTTCTTTCCTCCCTCTCTCCTCGTTTTCTTTTCTTTCTTCCTGCCTATTTCTATTTCATAGTTAATACAAAGTTAAAGATTTTGAAAAAGACTCAGGATACATAATTTTACCTTCAATGTTAAATATATTAACTATATGGTAAAATGAAAAATCTGGTAATTTGGTTTATATTACAGAATTGCCATATTTTTATATACAGCTAATAACTCGAATATGATTCATTGATTTCAGCAATTTTTGATCTAAGAAGAAAACATCGTGAGGTATCAGCTATGCTTAGTATTAATAAAATGCACCTATACTGAATAAATAGGAAACTGTAAATTGGCAATTTGTCCTCATAGTGCCTTCTGATCTATATTGGATTATATCTTGAAATATTAATATTCTGGCTGACAATATGTGTGACTCACATAGGCTGAATTGAATATGGATGAGTTTTATTAAGGAGCTGAATGATTTGCAGCAAATAAACAGCATCATAAATGGTGCTTATTCCTGGGACAGATGTAATCATCAGGAAGAGATTAAGCCAATATGTATATTAGGAAGGAGGTAGTTTAAGGTATTGCTGGGTAGTGGCTATACCCAGTATGTGATGTCATACTCTAAAATAAGGAAAAATATCTAAAAGAACGTTTCGTCATCCTAACCTTGACTGGTTTGAACATAACCTGCATGTAAAAATGTGTTGTCTTACTGTCTGTCGTAAAGGAAACTCAGGATAACTCTTCCCATATGGCGCTGTGCGTTTCAGCCTCTTTAACAGAGCCACCTGAGTATGTATAAAGTCAGTGATGGAAATGGGAGCTGTTTATTTTGATGGCATTAGTCTCGAGTCATTTATCACTGCCAATACTCCACAAAACTGCTGGGACCAGATCCTGGATATTCTGAACCTGCCACTTTATTTCCTATATGCAATAAAAATGAACTCAGTATCTGTGACTTTCATATTAGTTTTCTTTTCTTTTTGGTAAATGGTCATCTTTACTTTTGATTGTGTAGAATGATGATTGTAATGAGACAGAGGCACTCATATTCCTCTGCTCCAACCCTCAAGGGTATGTATCACCCACATTGCTTTGCTGCCCTTCAGTCTGTTCCTCCATCTGGGGACCTCAAAATGCTAGAAGAGTTTTTCCACTTTCTCAGTTGTCAGCTTGCTTCCAACTTCATCCACACCGCAGACTGCCTCCATTACCCCCTCCAGAAGTCTAGCCAGAGCCTGGGTCTACCTTGATTGACCACCTTCCCCTATAACAGTTACAACTTAGCTATGATGGAAATAAGAAGGCCAGCTGTCATATCCCAACAGTTTGATATTTGAATGAATGATTTAGACAGTGTTATCTTAGATTATAATGCTAATCCTAACCAAACATAATGAAAACTGGGTTTTGTCAAACACTGTTCTCTCCGCTCTCCTGTCCTCTACTCTCTTCTTCTATGTTTGATCTATAAAACTTAGAAATAGTCCATCGAAGAAAAGATAATTTTTATGATCTTCCCTTTCTTCAGCATCAAGTCATTTCTCCAAATTTAACATTCATAATTCTCTTAGCACTTAATTATCCCTGCAAGCCTACCAACAGTGAAAGAGCAGGTAATTGAGAAGGGTGAAAATTTTAAGTCACAGAAAATATGCAAAAGGATTCAATTTCTGATAACTAGGAACTAGTGGGGTCGTTACTGTTACCTATAATTTAGTAATATAAGATGTCTATTTAAGCTGTTAATTCTGACACAATATCCTCAATTTGAGGGAATGTTTTATTTTTGTTAAAGGTTAAAAATGCTGCCTAGTGGCATGCCAGGGCCTAGGAGCTGTATATTGAATTTAAGCTATAATTTGTTCCTTTAGGAGCTGACAAAATTTGAAAGATAGGATTCTTCTGCAATTGTTGCACATTTTAAACACATGTTAATTGAACCTTGTGGTTACTAAGCATCACAGAAATATTTACTGAGTTTACTTGCTTGTAGGAGTCCTGGGGGCAGCAAGCTGAGAATAAACCCTTAAGTCTAAGAGACAGAGAAATAATTATTTGCTTGCCTCAGAAGTAAATATGTGTGGGGTTACTATACTGTGTATAAGCAATTTTGTTTTTTGATTGGCATGTGTATGGTAAAGAAAGAATTAAAATCCAAAGGAAAACAGAAGAAAAGTGCGTAAAAAATGCTGTTTCCTCAGGCTCCCTACATTGTGTTGTGAGAAGAGATGGATGTGACTGCCAGCAACAATTGGAAAAAAGAAAATAATCAAACAAGTGGGACTATGGAAGTGGCCTTCTCACACAGGCTCCAGACTCTTAGATAACATGGGATGACCAGGTAATGGTTGTTATGATGATGACAGCTGCTACCTACTGAAGGTTTATGCCACACCAGGCACAAGGAGCACAAGTCATCCTCACAATGATTCTATTGGGTAAGTTAGTACTCATTACTCATTATTGTTTATTATCCTCTCTAGTGTGTATATTGTGTAGAAATTAGTTTTTTTGTTTGTTTTATAGGGACGAGGTCTCACTAGGTTGCTTTGGCTGGTCTTGAGCTCCTGTCCTCAAGTGATCCTCCCACTTTAGCCACCCAAAATGCTGGGATTACAGGTGTGAGCCACCATGCCCAGGCAATTGTGTAGAAATTGAGGTATATAGAATTGATCTAGGCCACTTGGAGCTAGTATTTGACCAGTTCTGTTTTCCAAGCCCACGTTCTTCAATGCTGGTATAATGCATCTGGAGAAAATGAGAGTACTAATAACAAAAGCAAAAACGAGCAAGCAAAAAACCTTTAAGTATGCAGGTAAATTATCTGCATTGTTTTTCTCATTGAAAATGATATTCTTGAGCTTGATTAACCACTTTATTTTGAGTAATTTTCAAAATCTAGATCCAATTTTCCACCATTAAGCATATGCCCAAAGAAGTCCTATAACCACTGAAGGAAATTTCAATGGAGCAGTCCCAAGGGTGTTTTAAGCATTTGTAATTTAACAGGAAGCCCCAAGATAACAACTTTAGGGAAAAGTGTGCTGAGCTGATTGTTTACATATAACATATTGGTTTAAAACTCAGCTATACTGTCTTATAGTCATAATTTTCAGAGAAATTATAAACACCAAGGAAAAGCTATACAATGTATTTAAAAGTAAACTGCAAATACACTAAAGTTTCGAGCTGTGAAAAACAAAAGCTAAAATAAGAAAATATAGGTCAAAGCCAATAGAATAAAACCTTTGAGGTCTTCATCTAGTGAATCATTGCTTTTAAAAACATTAAATTTTTTAAGAAGCTCAGGCATATAGAGATTTAGATTTGATAAGCTGGATTACATCAATATTAATTAAAATATTCCATGGACATCCTAGATGTCAACAGACATGTGACAGACTAGCAGAAGATATCTACAGTGTCTAAAACTGACAAGGATTTCATGTCTAGAATATGCAAGGGATTCCTGCAAATCAGCTAATAAAATAATATACAAGCAACCCACTAAACATAAATAGGCACTTCAAGAAAGGGGAAATCAGGTTGGTTAATACATATATGAAGAGACTTTCAAACTCTTAACAGAGAAATTCATAATGAAATGAGCTACTCTCCCATGACTATCACACTAAGAAACTTAGAAAATTTGATAATATGAGGGATTCTGTAGACAAGGATGTGAGGAAGCAAGAACCCTTGTCCAGGACTGTTGGAAGGATAAAATGGCACAACTGTTTGGAGCAATCCAGGTGAGTTTATCTCTATCCATCAGCCATTGCTGCACTGTCATCTAATACAAAACCCCCGTTGCCTATGACAGTAGACATTTGTTTTTCATGTCACTGTGTGTCTGCTGGAGCAGTTCTGCTCATCTCCACCGAGCTCTTCATGAATCTGCTGCTGTGAGTCAACTTATCGAGGCTGGATGGAACTAAGGGTCTGTTTCAAGCTACAGGTTTGTCTCATCTGGGCTCCTCACCATGAGTTGAGTTGAGTTGAGTTGAGTTGAGGTGTTCCCCAAAGGTTTCTCATCCTTCTTGGACTAGCGGGCCAGCTGGGGCATGTCCTCAGCATGGCAATGGCAGAGGCACAAGAGGGCAAGTGGAGACATGGGAAGCATCTCCATGCCTAGGCTTGGAACTGGCATACTGTTACTTCCACCCACACCCTACTAGCCAAAGCAAGTCGTGTGATAGGAGGTGCACCCCACTTTCAGTAGGCAGAACTCTCAAGTTACATGAAAAGCGTGCGGACACAGGAAGGAATGGAGAATTGGGATGACAATTCCATTTACCACAGTTTCTTATGACCTAACAACCCAATGTCTTACATATTTCCAAAACCTCTCCCACATGTCTACAAGGAAAAAGTATAAAAATATTGATTGAAACATTGTTTGTGATAGTAGAGATTGGGCAGATTAGGAAATCCTTACAACAGAAGTGAGTAACTACAATATGGTATCTGCCATCAATGGAATATGACGCAGCAGTTGGAAGTAATTCAGCAGATTTGCATGTAGCTATATGAACAGATCTGAATAACTTAATGCTGATTTTAAAGAGCAATAAGTAGTATGAAATTCATGGTACAATTCTAGTTATGTAACCCCATCCACATAATAACACTATATTTTTCAAAGGTACACATATATATGTCAAAAAATATACATTAAATAAATAAGAATGTTAAAGAGGAAGAAAAACAGGATTGAGGATAAGGAATTAAAAGGGAAGAATAAAATAATAAAATAAAACAAAAATGGAAACTTTGCAATAGAGAATTTAATTAAATCAATTTTGTGCCCCTGTGATTTTCAAACATAAAAATTTTATTATAAAGGATCCTAAAGAAGGGACTAAAATGAGTATATTACATTGTAATATAAACTTTGTAAAGAAACGAAGTTTTAAGCAGAGTTTTGGAGTTACAGAGGTTCTGGTTTGAGAAAAGATGGACAAGGAAAGAACATGTCATGGTCAAGGCTTAGAGGCAGGGGCAGGAGAAGGATGTGGAAATTATATGGGGCTTATTCTGACAGAAATTTAATAAAAGCTTGACGGGGTGTGACAATAGATGAGAGCATAAGGCAGAGTTTGTTGTAATCTGTCATTGGGGCTTTTATTTGGCTCTTCCCATAGTTTGGGAGGCCTTTAGGAGTTGCTGGAGACGACTGAGCAGAGCCTGATAAAAATGAGCCCCGTGGAAGAGGAGCTCACTCGTGTGTCCATCCACCATGCTTCAGAAATCACAGCTACCCAAGCTTCTGTGACATTTCATTGGCCTGAGAAACTGATAATAAGAAAAGTTCTCTGAAAGTATTAGGAATGATTCTCCTTCTGAAATATAAAAGAAAGAAAGGAAGAAAAAGAAAGGAAAGAAGGAAGGAAGAAAAGAAAAGAAAAAGAACAAAAAAACTGCTGTTGGTATTGCAGGGAACATCAGCTTCTTCAGCCCATATCAGGAGAATTTATTGAAGGGGCAGGAAATTGGAAATAGACTCTGCATGGTTCTCTGTTTATGTCATCTCGGTGTCACCTAGCACAGCCTCTGAAATTATTAACACCTTTCTTTAACACCTTTTAACAAAGCCTTTTCTTTAAACTGATGGTTTTCTCCATTGGAAGAGCTTGTTTACCCTGGTTTAAGAAAAATGTAATTTTAGTCATTGTTGAAGAAACTGTATATGAAGGGCAATTGACAAGGTATATTGTTTTAAAATGTTAATACTTTTTAATACAGTAATTTAACCCTCAGGTAGTTTTCTAATTCTAATTTCTAAAGAGATAATCAAATATGCACAAAAATGTTCATCATAATGTGATTGCTAAATGAGTGATAAGAAAGGATTAAAGGAATTATGGCACTTTTGTTTGATGGAATGCTTGCTATTTAGTCATGAATAAATACCTTTAAAAATATTTAATAATATGGTAGAAACACTCCAAATATGTGAAAAAGCAGGTTATAAATATATACCAACACTGGGAAAAAATATACTTACATATTAACAGGTTCTACCTCTGAATGTGAAACTACATGCAAAATAACTTTTGTTTCTTTCTTTTTCAAATTCTCTTAAATGATCAGGTGCTGCTATCACAAAACAAAATAAATAGTACATGTTATTTAAAACTATGATATTGTATTGAATAAATAAGTTAAATATTGTTGAAACTAGTAATTTAAATCATTCATAATCACTCCTTTTAACTGTTAAAATGTATGCTTGGATTCCTCCAGGCAATCTTTAAGAATGGAAAATTTTTATATACATTCAACCATACTTTGGAAAATTTCCAGGAATATTTGAAGTACATATGCTACCCAGATATAGGGGATTTGATTGAAAGGAAATAGTCAAATTAATAGTGGAGTTTATTCCCTCAGAGAATTAAAGAAAATTTAAAAGGCAACAAAAGCTACATTTTGCAAAGCACAGTCAAATACCTTTTTCAATACGGCATTTATTCTAATTCATACACCAAGCCTCAGGATGGATTCACGTTCTAATTCAATGCTCTCAGTATCCAGGGCACTTCTCAAGCACCAGGAGCCCCGCTGTAGTGTTTTTAATAATAGATAGCAAAATGAAGAAGCAGTTCACTCCGGAAATTAAGAGGGGAATTTAGAAAAATAAATAAAGGCTATGAAGGCGAGGACCATAACCTATTAAATGCCGGTCACCTCCCGTCTTCTCCTTATCTCTCCTCTGAGGTTTTGAACAAAGTACCCCCAACAACAGGTAATATTACATTCAGCCATGTAACCACCTGCAGAATTTCTGATTAGCAGGGATCACAGTATATTTTCATTTGCAGGAACCAATCCTTTAATCCTCAAAGTAGAAAATGAGTCACAAACTATGGCAGACCCAAAACTCAAGAGTGTTGGCTTTTCTTGCTTAGAGGATAAATGGCAGGGACTAGCTTGATTTCAAGAGATAGCACTCTGAGGCTCAAAACTGCATTACAGTACGGAGAGGAATGAATTCCTGTGCTGCACATTCTGCCTCCCGTATTCAAGAGTGTTTCCAAGGCAAAATGTGAGTATTCCTGAGTTCCTCCAAGAGCATATGAAAGTGAAAGAGAATGTATTCCTGGTTGTTTGCTCTATCAAAACCATGGGCCTGGCCGGGCGCGGTGGCTCACGCCCGTAATCCTAGCACTCTGGGAGGCCAAGTTAGGAGTATCGCTCAAGGTCAGGAGTTCGAGACCAGCCTGAGCAAGAGCGAGACCCCCATCTCTACTAAAAATAGAAAGAAATGATCTGGATAGCTAAAAATATATAGAAAAAAAAATTAGCCGGGCATGGTGGCACATGCCTGTAGTCCCAGCTACTCGGGGAGGCTGAGGCAGGAGGATCGCTTGAGCCCAGGAGTTTAAGGTTACTGTGAGCTAGGCGAACGCCACGGCACTCTAGCCGGGGCAACAGAGTGAGACTCTGTCTCAAAAAAACAAACAAACAAACAAACAAACAAAAAAACCGTGGGCCTGCCTCGTCCCAGCCAGGAATTGTTTACTGTGATTCTTTTTTAAGAAGTTTGCTTCAGGAAGTGAGCAGAGTACGAAATGGAATAGCTAGAAAGTGATCTAACATCGGAGTACCAGCAGATCAGATAAATATTCCCTGTCACCAAACAAAAGGAACAATATTTTCCCTCTTTCTTTGCCATTACCAGCCAGAAATCATGGGACAGGGGTTGGATTGCTTCATGGTCTGTTTAAAGAAACTAAAAATAAAATCATTCCATGAGATGGGAACTCTTGAGTTGTGATTTTACACAACTTTCCCAAATTGCCAGACTTCTGTCTCAGAAGAAACACCTACTAATTTATCAAGGACTCAGAGGCCTGAAATGCACAAGGGCCCATTCAAACCAGAAGTGAACATTTAGACTGGCGATTCAAGTTAAGTACCAACTCAGACTAGAAGGCATAAAGAAAGTTTTCCATCATAAAAAAATCATATACATAGTTCATAAATATGAGATGTATCAGGACTGACTCCGGGATCTAACAGTCAAATGAGAGTCAGCTATGATCCCTTGCACTTTGTTTTTCTTTTTTAGAAAATGAAGATGGAATCATTATACTGGGTGAATACAGTTTACGTTCTCTGAAATGTCATTCTCATTTTTTTTTCAACATTGCCTTGGCATACTTTTATAGTTAAGTTTGAACATCATCCAATATGTAGAGAAACTCAAATGGATTAAGTTTTGACAAACAGGAAGCTGGAGGGGGAAGAAAAAAATTGCCCTGAAAAAGAAAAATTATCAGAGACACAGAGGATGGAATAAGGATCTATTTTCTATCTCCAGTGGAAACAGATAAAGAGAAAAGAGTTTTAACTGGGGGAAAAAAATGTTTAATTTAGATGTCTTGAAGATCTTTCAAGTTCACTAGCTGCTCATAATATCATACTTTTTAGTAAGAGCTAAATGCTTTAGGAGCATCGCAGGTATGAATTTCACCATCATGAATTTGGGTCTGCAAAAATGCGATTTTCTTTATTGCCATAATTGTCAGCTTTCTGATCTGAGCTCCCAGCCTACTTCATGTAGGCAACTTAATAGTGTTGTTTCTGATTTTTTTTCCCCAAGGCAGTGATTTCTTGGTCAATTCATGCCAAGAGGGTCAGAAATCCTACAGTTCAATATTCCTTTCAGATTTTCTCTTCCTCTTGCCATCCAAAAGCCTATGGGGACATGAGCACGTGAACTATCCAGCACACTCTTGTACCTTTCCTTTGGTCCACATAACCATCCCCTCCACTCTCCTCCTTCCTCCAGGGGCCTAGGATTTCTCTCTGTCCTCAAACGAACTCTCTACCCCACAGCCAATTTGCAATGTTCCTTGACTCAGAAAACTGAAATGAAACACTCAGCTGAACCTTGAACATTTACTAACTTCTCTGAGTTCATGCCTTTTTTATTTCTTTTTTTTTTTTTTTTTTTTGAGACAGAGTCTCGCTTTGCCCTGGCTAGAGTGAGTGCCGTGGCGTCAGCCTCGCTCACAGCAACCTCAAACTCCTGGGCTCAAGCGATCCTACCGCCTCAGCCTCCCGGATAGCTGGGACTATAGGCATGCGCCACCATGCCTGGCTAATTTTTTCTATATATATTTTAGTTGGCCAGATAATTTCTTTCTATTTTTAGTAGAGACGGGGTCTCGCTCTTGCTCAGGCTGGTCTCTAACTCCTGACCTCGAGCGATCCACCCGCCTCGGCCTCCCAGAGTGCTAGGATTACAGGCGTGAGCATGCCTTTTTTATTTCAAGCAGTTTCCTACATCTAATTTTTATTCAAATCCCGTCTAGTTCTCAAAGCCCCAAATATTATCCCCTGATCCCTTCAACCAGGATGGACTTTTTTTTTTTCTGAATTCACACTCTGTCCCTCTCCCACAACTATTATCACTTTCTCCTGGTACAAAGATCCAGTGGGCATACACTCGTGTAGGTGGAACACCTGTTGACTGCTGGCATCCATGTGGCTGGGCCAGCATCCACCCTGATTTCCTCTTGGCTTTGTCCCAGGGGCTGTTTGCATTTTTAATACCACCTCTGCCTTTTGCCCTAGATTATAATAAATTACATCCACGCTTTCCTCTCTTATTATTAACTCCCCAAGGAAAGATAAATGTTTTAATTTGTAGCTTATTCAGGACCTTGCACATAGTAGGTAATCAAAAATATTTATTAAATGAATCCTCAGGTAAAACTAGACAAAGGCCATGACATTTGCAATGGTATAAGAATGAAATAGACAGGCAGTATCTTCATCATTGGCATGGAAATAAAATTTACTTGCTAGCATTACTCTCTTCTGTCTATTCCCTTGTGCCTACTCAAAGTCTCATAATTTTTAATTTAAAAAAATGAACCAGTGGGATATTTTGATTTTAATTTGTAGGGAACAAGGAAAATAAAATTATTCAAACTTTACTCTTCTACTGCTGACAGTTAATAATATCACTGTCATCATATAGAACATATTTAAAAGAGGTTTGAGAGATTCTACCCATCTCCTCCCTGATTTAACATTACATTTTAATTTCTGTTCCCCCTCAGGAGGATTGTAACTCAGCAGCCACTTTGTCACATGTTCTTTTTCACTACTCTGATATAAAAACAGTATAAGAATACTACAATTCACAGGAGCTAGATCCTGAGAACTTCATAAAATCCTAGGTTGTTGTGCAGCATGATTGCACAAAGAAAT
>JAQIFY010001838.1:0-13847 GCA_028533085.1 Varecia variegata | reverse complement strand
TTTGTGGTAGGTCCGAATTTCCTGGTTATGAGCTCTGGTGTTGTGTGCTAAAGTGTAACTTCATGTTTATCGTAGTGAGGTGTCTTTGTCTCTGAAGTTCTTGGAAGAAAATCGAATCTAGTCACTGTCTGGCGCTCAGCCAAGGCCAGGCTCTGCTGTCTCCGTGGGGTGGATGTCCACGCACGGCCCCTCTCCCTGGGACTGTCTCTGGGTTGGGGTCATCCAGGAGGCCTCTTCTCCTCCTGGGGTCCCGGAATGCCCCTGGGCGGGACCTGCACGCTTCCCCTGTTCCTGGCACTTTCCCACCTGCCTCTGTCTCCCTCCCTCACCTACTGTGGGGATATTGGAGCCCAGACCCAGGTGGGGTTTATGTTGTAAGGAACAGAGCAGTGCCCCTGGCATTCCCATAAGAGACTGCAGAACAGCGGTGTTGGAGCAGACCCCTCCATGGGATGGAGCAAGACCAAACAAGCCCACCCACCACCAAGTGTGCACAGACCCACATGGACCTTGTCCACACCAGAAAGAGAGCAGGCGGCGCCCTCTGCTGGCCACTGAGAGTGACCTCGGCTCCCCACCAATCCCAGCACACCTGGCACCTGCCAGAGCCACCCTCGCTTCCTGACAGCACCCAGTGCTGGCAAAGCCCATCTCCTTGAACCGCCCCAAAGCGCCCGAGGCAAGCCCAGCTCCCACCGTGAATCCCTTCTGCACCCTCATGTTACATGCCCCTTGGCGTGTGGTGTTTCTCTTTGCCGAGTCCATAAGCCCAACTCTGACTGCACACGTGTCCCTGCGGTCTCTGGTGGGACGTCGGCCAGGTATAGCCAAAGTGGCCTCTCTCCCACCTCCAAACCCATCTCCGTGCCCTATCTAGGGCTCAGTGGGGACAATCAGGGACAATCAGGGCCTGGGACACATGATCTAAACCAGGGGTCCCCAGTGGAGCTGTCCTGCCACGGGGACGCTCGGCACTCTGTGGGCATGTTTCCGAGTGTCGTATGAACGGGGGCATCGAGTGGACACAGGCCAGAGATGGCAGGAGTCTCGACGTCCCCGAGTGTCCCACGCAGACCACTGCCTCCACCCCATGGACATTCCAGCGTCCCGTTGGACACTCACGGTGGCTGCAAACCTGGTCATGGAGATTTGAGCCCTAAGTTGACTTCTGTTGTACATCTTAACGCAAAGTTGTTTTTGTTTTGCATGGTTTGAACATACCCGAGTTTTCCAGGAACGCATACTGTATAAACCAAGGGAAGACTGCATTTATTTAGTTTGGTGCTTTAGCAGAGTTGTTTATTTCAAACGTTAATGCCCCTGGTGGCCAGTGAGCTACCCACTTAGCATGCCCAGGCCTGCTGCATTCACGGGGGCACATCCACCGGGATTCGAGTCCTGAACCCCGCATTCCGTCCTGTGGTGTAGTCATCTGGAGCACAAGCACCCTGAATATTGTTATGTCAGGTGTTCCTTTCCTTCATTTCCAGTATTTTTATAACGTATCATGCATATTTATTGTTCAGAATTGTGTGTGGGCGTGTGCATTGAGTGTGAGTCTCATGGAGTCGTTGGCACAAAGCAGGGAGGGGATTCTGCTGGGTGGGGGTCTCCTGGCCTGGCTCTCTTGCCCCCTCCTGCACGGCTCCCCGCTGGGGGGTCCCAGAGGAGACCCTGCCTGCCCCAGTCAGTGTCTTTTCCCATCTTTTCTATTTTAATCCTGGATCGTGTCTTTTGAACAGAAAAGAGCCCAAACACTAACATATGTGCTCTCTGGCTCTCCTCGGACGGCCCCCCCAAAGCCCCCTCTGCCTCCTCCTCTCTGGCCTGACAGGGGAGGGTCACCAGTCCAGGGAGGGGGTCACAGACTTTAGTGCGCACCACCCCATCAGGCTGCACCTTTGACCCCGCAACCAGTCACCCATCCCCCTCCCCCTCTCCAAGACAATCCATTTCTTCCTGAGATTCCCGAGGCTGCTGGGGCAGCAGGAGAACCTGGGGTGCGGGAAGGGGGCAACACCCGGCCCACCCACCTGAGCCAGGTCTCCAGGGCCTCCCTGCCCCCACCCAGAGCCTGCTGGGTCTGGGTCAAAGGAGGGCACGGTGCTGGTGTTTGCACCACGCTCCAGCCTGTCTGGGGTGTGCCCTGATGGGGGACTCAGAGGTCTTGGGGTCCGGTGGCCCTGGAGTGGCAGGGCTGCCCTCAAGGGGGCTTGGCTCCTTCCTAAAGCCCTGGGCCCTCCCTCCCTCTCTTCCTTTCCTACCTGGTCACTTCTCAAAGGGGCTGAGTTCTGACTCCAGGAAAGCCTGGCGCCCACCTGTGCCGAGGTGTGAGACCAGGACCCCCAACAGTGCACGAAGCTACCTCTGTCCTGCGGCTACAAACTGACCACCCCCTCTGCTCATTAGGGGAAGCGTCCTCACAGGAAACTCGTCTTTTCTCACTCCCCTTCTCCCTGTGGTTGAGTCTAACCCCAGGTGTGGGCTCCATGTCCCCCCAGAGGTGCCCCCGCGCCCTCGCCCAGGTCAGGCCTGGGACGTGCTGGCCGCCCACCTGGGCTGCAGGTGACGCAGTACTTGGGGTGGACTGCGGCCCTGGGCACCAGCGACACCACCTGCCGGAGCCCACGTGGCCTTCCCACCTCCTCGGTGGCATCTCCCGGTGATCAGGGTGAATTTGAATAATGACTGTGATCCACGGGGTCCAGGAATCGTTCTGATGCCAACTACCTTCATCACTGACTTGGAAATGGTGTACGTTTCCAGAACCTTCCAGAACCCATGGAATGAGAACTTTGAAGAAGAAGCCAGAACACGTTGGGCTCCTTGCTGTCGGTGTTTGCGGCTGGTGGAGGGGAGAGAAGTGCGGGCTTCACCCCAAGCTGCGCTGTGTGGCTTGCCTGCCCTAGTGATGAAGAGTGTGGCTCCCCGCGGTGGCTGGAGAGCTCCACGTGGCTCCAGAACACGCTAGATATTCTCTGCGTTCATCGCTGCACCCCGAGCATTCCCCAGCTTTCAACGGCACAGAGAGGGGACTTTTGCTTCACACTTAGGCACGGATACAGGCTCAGGTGAGTGACAGACACACCTGGGAGCCCCTGTGAAGGAGAAGGGGGAACAGGCCTGGTGACGCCTCTGCCCGGAGTGGGCAGGAAGAGCCTCTGGCCACAGCGTGGTTTGGACAAAGTCTCCAGCACCCATGGAGGGTCCCCAAAGCCAGTGCCCTCTGAGGAGTCCCGGCCTGGCAGGAGTGGCCTGTCGTGGGTGCCGTGGCAGCACCGGGGCCACCAGTTCCCTGGGCTCCTGCCACAGCAGGTGGAGCCCAGAGGCCAGAGGGTCGGAGGCAGAACGTCCGGGCTGCGTGGCTGTCCCTGAAGTCCCCTCGAGGCATGGTGGGAGTGGGGTGGCTCGCGGCAGGGCTGCAGGCCACACCTCCAGGTAGAGGCTTGTCAGTACACGCTTTTACAGTTTGGATTTGGGCTTCCAGAAAGGCTTCCGTGGCTCGAACTGTCGGTTGTAAGAATGCGTGTATGAGGATGTTCTCCAAATTTTCAAATTAAAGCCTGGCCTCTCGTAGACACCACCTCAGCACGCGTCAGGAAGGAAAGGGAAAGATTCTGGAACACTCCGACGACGGCGTGCCACACAGCTGCAAAGGCAGGAGTGGCAGCACTGTGCCTCTGGTGTGGGGCGCCGGCTGCGGTTTGGTGCCAGGCAGGACAGCCAGCTGTGCGGGAGTGCGAGCACGTGCCCGTCCCCCTCTGGACGGGGGAGGGGTGAGCCAAGCATTATCTGGTTGTCAACTCGGGTGACCTCACGGGTGTGCCTGGGTGGACCAGGGTGAGGTATTGTGCCGGAGGACGGGTTGGGGTGTAGGGTAACATCTAGGGACTGAGAAACCTGGCAAGGAGGAAGGTGGGGAGCTCAGGTGGACCGTGAGTACAGAAAGTGCCGCTGTTGTCTCCAGCCGGCTACAGTGCAGGTGTGACGGCCAAGTGTGCGTGCCAGGTCACCAGGCAGTGGCTTCTCTGGTCACACGCCTTCCTCCGGCTACAGGGATAACAGTCCTGCCCTGCAGGGCCACGCCCAGGTGAGGGACCCAGGGTGCCTCCTGGACTCATGGGGGCCCTGACAGCATAAGGACCCCAGAGCTGACCCCCGGAGTTTGCACGTCCTCTTGCCCTTAGCACAGTGTCTGGGAGCAGAAGTTTCACAGACCACGAAGACAGACCTGTCCGGCCCCTTCCTGCACGACACGAACCCCGGCTGTGCTGCCAACTCCTGACTCGTCTCCCCCAGGAAGGGAGTTTAATGAAACGGCAGGAGGCCTGGCTCCCCAGCTGGGCCGGCAACGCGTGAATTCTGCCTCCACCGCTGACCAGCGCTGTGGCCTTGGGCACGTTGTCTCACTTTGCTGAGCCTCGGTTTCCTCATCTGCAAAATGGGGCTGGCGGTGGCTCCCTCCCTCGGATGGTGACCCTTAAATGACATCACATACCGAAAGGTGGGAGAAGACACTGCAAGACCATGCGCAAGGGCTGGGGCCACAGCGTCATTACTGTCACTCTTACTGTCTCCCAACTCATCAGAATCCACTATAGCCCTGAAGAGGGAACTGCTCCACCGACCCCCTGCCAGACCCCAGCCCAACTTCCCCCGCAGGTCCCGGAGCTGGGGCTGTTGACAGCAGAAAGAAGAGAGAAGTAGAAATCTGAAAATAATGATGCTTTATTTGATTTCTGTCACATTTTCATAAATGGCATCTAATTTCAGAAAACAAAGTTCAAGTCTGCAAAAAATACATGTACAAATCTAAGGCGAGAACTCTACAGAAATATACACGCCGCTCCCTGGCCTGTAAGGTGGAGTCAGAAGCTCCCATCCTAGGGGCCATGTGGGTTCTGAGTTCCAGTGGAGTGACACAGCCCCGGGAACAAGTACCCCACGGAGATGATGCTGTCTGTGAATATGTATGCACATACGTGTGTGTATATATGTCAGGTTTATCTATAGCAGTGCAAATCTGTCACAGCGTGCAAGCAACAGGACTTCCTAAGTCACAGAGCTAAATCACTGTAAATTTATTCATACAGCATGATAAAAACAGGTATTATATAATTACCTAGTAGATATACAGATATATGTGCGTTTGCACGCTGATTAAAAAGTTACTTGCATTGACTTTTGCTTTGGAAGGAAGAACAAAGGAAAAACATTAAATAGTCCCTCATCAAATAAAAGGTAACAATTCATGACAGAGTCAACTAATCAGGTATTGCACCAATATGCCTACAAAGGAGAAAAAATGCATAAAAACTAGAGTAAGGGGGTGAGCTACACGTATCAATTTTTAAACATACATGTTCTGTTGAAAAACTCACCCCTTCGCCCCTTCAGGAGGGGCACAGACTGGAAAATGGAGACCCTGCGTGGGGGGGGGGTGGTCTCCTTCATTAGCAGTTCGGACGATAGCACGTTTTGCTACCACTTTTATTTGGCCAAGGACTTAATGATTTCTTTATGATTAAGCTCAGGAAGCCTGTAGGTCATGGAAAAGGGACCCCCAGGGTAGACAATGACAGAAATGTAAAAAATGTCAAGGCATTAAAACAAAAGAGCTACCATGGTCACTAAAATATTTTCAGTAAAACCAAACCGCGGCACCATTCCCATTACGCGGCATCCTGGGATCTCCAGGGGCCCCTGAATGCGGCGGGGCTCTCGACCCTCAGCCCGCGTGCCCCCCACTTCCTAACGGTGCACGTGGAGGCCTGATGCTGCAGTGAGCAGGACAGGTGCGTTTGGGGCCTCCAGGAGGGGAGACAGTTTGGTGAGGTCCCCGGAAAGGGACGCGCCTGCTGTCCCCCCCGCGGCAGCACGCTCTCGTTTGGCAAATACTGTTTTCTAGAAGCTCCAGGTACTCACCGTGCACACACAGGGCCCTGCTAGGACAAAGGGTAGGTGCTGAGTGTGCACTTCGGGGTGTGCACCGCATCTAGGCAGGTGAGGTCAAAGGTGAAGGGTCAACTCCAAGTGCTGGCAGTGAGGGCTTCGAAAGCCACCTTCAAGGGAGACTCATCTGGGGCCTAGAGGGCTGGCCCCGAGCAGGCCCCTGCAGGGTCCCGCCTCAGTGCTCCCCCTCCGTCCTCCCACCTGCCTGCCACCATGGCAATGGACCGCACTGGCCAGAGGTGACAGCAGGTGGCTTACAAGCATCAGGAGATGAGATCTCGTAACAGCAGTGACCATGAAATCAATGCTACTCCTAACTGTGTACAGTCCAGGGCTGCATTTTAAGTCACGCAGAAGGCTTAGGCCAGAGATGCCCAGTGATCGGCCGGGTTCTGTTCATTCGGGGACGACACCCAGAGGACGGTGCCGCTCTGTTGGGAGAAAACCCCAGCTGAACGTGATGATTTTGAGTTTTGCTAGTTTTTATTTATGTGGGCTCGTGCCTTTCCCAACAGCTGGAGGGCTATTGCCAAACCAGGGACCGCAGTGCAACAAACCCACACACGCCGGGGCTACGTTCTTGCTTCGGATCCGAAAGGCCTGTGGCCGAGGGGGCAGCTCCCCAGCAAAGGGGGCCCGGGGAGCCGGCTCTGCCTCCACGGCACGGCACGCGCTCCAGACGCAGAGCCCCGCCCGCCCGCAGGCCCCGTCCGTGTTTGTGGAGGAACAAGGAGGCTTTAGTGCTTCTGCTGCTTTCCTTTTGGAGTCACAGTGGCCGTTCTACCAGCAAAAGCCCCTTTTGCTCCCCCCGCGGCAGTCCCTCGACAGGCCGGAGCGCCGTAGCCGGTGTCACGGCTCGCTCTCTCCTTTCTGATGCCGGGGACTGATCCTGGGAACAGGAGGCAGCAGCGTCCCCAACCCCGGCCTCTGAGCTGGCACGGCTCACGTCAACCTCACGCGCCGCCACCCAGGGGAGGCCACAGAACGCGTCTGAGGCGTGACTCCCAGCCGGCGTGTTCGGAGGCAACATGGAAAACCGAGCTCGGGTGAAACCCTCTGTTTCCCCAGAGATGGACACAGAGACGGAAGGACATGGAACAGTTAGGGGAAGGTCTAGGCCAGCACGGTGAAGGACGAGTGTGTGTGCGTTGTCACATCCCCTGCCTGCCCGGGAGGCGTGGATTTTAAGGACAGCCCGAATTGAGCTTGCAAGTGAAAACTGGATCGTGCAGTGGGGGTGCAGGGTCCCCCATTTCTTCCCTGCTCTGGTCTCAGGGAGGTTCCCGAAGAACATCGGCCCTGAACATGGACCTCAGGAGCCCCGGTCTTTGCAGAGGGGATGGTCTCGGGGGGACGTCCTGACGTGAGAAGCCAAGCAAGTGTCCTGGGAAGACCACGACTGCAACGCACGCCGGACCCTGGGGCCGGGCAGGCCGGAGAGGCAGAGGGCTGGAGAGGGAGGAGCGAGCTGAGCCGTGAGCTTATGTTCACAGCGAGGCACCCGCCGATTACGCCCCCGCTGTAGGATGGTGGCAGGGGCCATCTGCTCGTGGCTGCTGTGCCCTCGCCCAGCCCGGCTCTCTGCTCAGGGTCCAAGAGGTGGGAGGGAAGCCCAGTTGGAAAGCCTGGCCACAAGGCACCGCTGCCCCTCGCAAGTCCTTGTCCAAGTGGGATTTCCTGGCGGGAGCCTGGGGAGTCGGTGAGCCAATGTAGCACGTAAGACCTTCCAAGTCTGCTGCTTTCCCCACGGGCCGCTGCCTCTACAGACCTGCGTCTGCGGAACAGATTTCCAGCAAGACTAGAGCAATGGACAGGGACATGTGACGGCGGGAGCTGCCGCTCGAGCCCGGGTCGGGGGACCACCGCCATGCTGGAGGGGACCACAGGGAAGGGATGGCCGGCGCCTGCCACCAGTGAGTGAGCCACCCCTGGGCACTTTCAATGCCGTGGCAACATTAACAAGGCGGGAGGACACAGGTGAGACTTCTGTCTGGGGAACGGAGGACAAACAGAGCTTGCAGACAGCCGAACACAAAACATGAACATCTGTTGAGGGAGAGGGTGACTGTTTACAGCCGGGTGTAGATCGGAACAGGAGCAACGAATGGAGCTCTTACAAGATGGGCAACAAGTATATTCCAAATACAATCTACAAATCAATTTGACTTAGTAAAATTCAAGCAAATCACCTGAAGTATTTGACACTGAATACAGGTAAAAAGTTTTATATAAAATATTTTATTAGCAATCTTTATTCCTTAAAGTGTCTAACTCTATATGCATACACTCTGCCCCGCGCACCCCAGCTGGGTGTTCTGTTTACTTTCCGTCCGGTTCTGACTTGGCCGCGGCGGACAGAAGCCTTTGTGGGTCTGACTGCACTTTGACCGTTTGCACCACCAGCGTGGAAGGAGAGAATTTTCTCTTTCCTTCTTGGAGTGAATAATGACTGAGGATTAGAGGCTGGTATTCTACTGAGATGAGGGAAATACCACAGAATAATACTATTAGACACACACCCAGAGCAGGTCAATGCACATGCACATACGTGTGTGCATGCAGGCACACGTGCATGTATGTAGACACACACACATGTGCACACACACACAGCCCGGCCCCTCCAGAGCCCGAGCTGGGGCACAGGGTGCTGTGCTGGGAGGCCAGGGCCAGGCAAGGGCAGAGACCAGCGGTCGTCTCCGCTAGTCCCCTGAGACCAGCGGTGAGGCCAGACCCCCAGGCCAGCTAGCGACACCCCTCACAGCACTCAGAGCTAAGGCCACTGAGGACCAGGGGCACGGGCCACTGGCCACCCTCTCATCACAGCCATCTGTTTGGTGACAGAACGAGTAACTGAACAAATTAGCCACTAACCTAATATTGCACTTAGCCTGACAAAGCATTTTCAGGTACATTCAAGCACCATGAACAGGAGGCAGCGCAGCAGAGCAACGTAACAGGGGCTTCCGGGCGAGGCAGGGGCTGGATCCCAGCTCCACCCTCCCTGCCCTGGGCCTTCCCAGCCTCGGCCTCCAACCCTGCACGAGGACAGAGCTGAGCTGAGCCCACGTGGTCCTCACCCGCCCCACCTGACAGCAGGCCGAGAGAGCCCCCTTCTCCGGGCCCCTGGGCCGGGGCAGCGCCAGGCACCCGGGACAGGCCGGCAGGTCGCCCAAGGCACCCAGGCAGCACCCAGAACGCTCGCTAGACAAGGCCCGAGGCTCACATTTCCCTCCTCACGGCAACAACCGAGGGCCAGTTCTGCCTCGTGCATGTGGCCTGTCCCTGACCTCAGGCTGGGAAAATGGCCTTTCGTGGGTTTCCAAGATGAGTTTTTACCTAAAAGCTTTATGTCCCATTTCCTCGTCCTGAAGGCACCTCCCCCAGGTGACGTAATCCAACGTGAGCAATTTGGGGACTGTGTAAAACGCTCACACGGTTCCTCCCCTTCCTGGGGACGCTTCCCATGTCACCCCTGCAGGGACCCGTGGAGAGTTTAACTCTGGGTGACATTCAGCGAGCGCAGAAGACAGGAAGGCACGAAACGCTGTGAGTGACGTGGACAAGGACGGAGGCCCCGCTGGTGCTCCTCTGTCTCCCCTACATGTGTCACCTAAAAGCGACACTCTTGGGACTTCCACGTCCACCTCTGCCAACAACGGGGGAGGCCACACCTTTTACCCAAGGCTTAGTTCTCCCTCTGAGTGGAGAGACTCAATCAGAGATGACAGGAATATTTGGGTCATTACATTTAGAAATTACTCAAACAAATTAGCCTTGGGGAGCGGCCTGGATCTAAACTCCAACGCGTGAAAGATACACGTCGTCACGCACCTCTTAGCCGCGCGATTCAGGAGAGTGACCCGGGCAGTTGCTTGGGTGTTGTCCTGGGTCCCTGGAGTAAGGTGACCCAGCAAACTGCCCTGACACTGCAGGCAGAGGGAGTAGACGCGGCCGTGTGCGGGAGGGTGCAGGGAACAACCTTTAAACGCGTGACCTGCGTGACCTCTCACGCGCGTTCCTTCCCAGCCGCCTGACTGCCCCCACGGCCCCCAAGGTCTGCCGCTTGGCAGGACACAGCCAGCTCCCCAACCACTGAGGGATAGATGCATCTGTCAACAGCAGAAGTGGAAATTCAGGGAGCACGAACTCCTGGGGAAATAATTCTTTCAGCAGGCTTAGTGCTCTTGGAAGCCAGACTTTAAATCTAGGGGAGTCTCGCTTCTGAAATGACGGGGACATGACAACATGTTCTCGGGGAAGGAGATGGAGCAGCCTTCAGAGTGGAGACCTTGGCCCCACGCGGCGTAGGACGCGGCAGACACGTCCCTATCAGGGTCACGAGCCCACAATGCCAGCGCACAACGGGAAGGGTCACCGAGGAGAAGGGCTCTTTCGGCGCCGGCCTCCCCGGTGCGATTCTAAGGCTCGATCAGGGACCCTCTCCTCTTCCCATTTCCAGGCTATTCCTGTGGGAGGTCTTCCCTGCGTGTGATGTCTACAGGCAGATCTATTTTGAAATTAAATGAAGACTCTTTACAAAGGCTACGTTTGACCCTGGTTAAAACCTTAAGCTGGAAAGCAATGCCGTATTTGCGGAGAACAAACAAACTCAAAATTACATTTTAATATGTATCTCACTTGTGTTTACTAAAAAAGGTCTGGGAGTGAAAAAGGAATCTCTAAGCATTTGCAAACTGAATCCACATGTAAGTAAAATCCAGGCCTTTTCATTCCTTCAAAGTAGGAAGCAAGAGCTTCGGGGACAGAACCAAGGACCCTCACAGCCTGCCGGAGCTGAGGATGGTCTCGAGCATGGTGCACTGCCACTGTTCACAGATGGGACACTGTGGCTCAGAAAGGTTAATGGATTTGCCCACAAAGACACAACGCTCCGGGTCTGTCCTGGGACCAGCTCGGAGCTCTTTCATCAGGAGACCCTGATTCTAGGACAGTGACATTCTAGGAGAAGGCAGCTGCACTTTCCTAATGACAGACTTCTTTGGCCAGAATCACCTTCCATCCTCGCAGTCAAACCACCTCAGACATCTGCCAAGTGCAGGGCAGCCTCGCCGTGAGTTCAAAGCCCCTTGACCTGCAGGTACGCCCACTGCTCCTGCCCTGGGACTTGACTCGTGTGGTTATGTCAGCGGGAACAAGGGGCTCCCAGTGCACGGGGTGCACACAAGCCCAGCATGGAGGCGGTGGTGTAGCTGAGCGGTCACAGAAACCAGACGTGGGAGACGAAATCACCCACAACTCTAAATGCAATGCTTGGTCAAGTTGCAGCGGCCTCCGTGCACTGACGTTTCGCTGATTGCACGCAAAGTCTTGCGCTCCAGTGCCCTGTGGTGGCATCTTCCCGTCTCGCGCACTTAGTTCACCTGTCACCAGCCGGCTGCATCCGCAGACCCAAACCTCACGGTCAGGCCTGAAATTCCCAGGCCCAGCTTTTCCGGGCTCCGTGGAGGTAGTTGATGTGATACAGGAGGAAAGGGAAATCGCTTTTTAAAAATCAACACAGTTGATCTAGAAATTTCTTAGGCAAAATTAAGGTGGTCAGAAAGTTAGAAAGAAACAATATATTTTCCTTAAAACAAAAAGCACGTGGAAAATAAAAGACTTTGAAAGAGTGAGCCAATTTCTTCTTAACAACTTTTTGCATAACTTTAAAAAATTTCTGCAGGGCTCAGTGCAGAGGGTGCCAAAGTGCTCCCTCAACCCGGACACTGCGTTGAGTCTTTCCCAGGCTCTGTCTGTGCTGGGACCCGCTCGGTGACCAGCTAAATCCTTTCAACCTCTAAACAACGTATGTTATTTATCCTGAATAATTCTTCAACAAGTACTAAAAAGGTACAATTTCTTAAAATGAATGAAATTTAGAGACTTTTGGCTTGGAAAGAGGCAGACCTTAGAAAGATGAAACTATGAAAAACAACAGTCATAAAATGGAACCACTCTGTGCCTGGACTTTCTCTCCCAAGACATCTCACTGCACCGCGACCAGCTGAGAAGTTGCCCACAATCCACCGTCCAGGACGAACGGTGAGGAATTTTACTGAGGAAGCCTCTTATCACCGGCTGTGACACAGTTTTAAGCTCTGCCCCAGGTGTGGCATTTTCAATTCTGCATGTAGAAACCCCCAGCCTTCCTACGTCTTCCTAGTGACAGCTAGAAAGGGCGATGTGAGAAGACCCAACCCAGCTGGGCGGATACGGTGAGTACCAGACACCCACGAACCCAACGTGGTTCCTGGTGTTGGGTCGCAATAGTCTCTGTGTCACCGGGCACGGCCTTGCCGCCATGATTCTAGAAGTGCCCTCGGCCACAATGTCCACTTTTCCTCTCGCCTGGCGCCGGACGCTTTACCTCTCCGCCCGGATCTTGTACCGCAGGACGAGGTAGGCGATGAGGCGCAGGGAGATGAAGAAGACGCCCAGCACGATGAAGTCCAGGTAGAGCTTGGCGTTCTCCACGTCCAGCTCCCTCAGGATGGCCTCCGACTTCTGGAAGTGGCACGTCTCGTCAATGTCGCAGTGCAGGTCTTCCCGGTCCAGGCCGTAGATGGAGAGGATGACCCCTTCGAAGCCGTACCTAGGAGGAAGCTGGGGGTGAGAGGGAGGCCTCGCCCCCGGCTGGGCGTCCGCAGGAGTGAGACCGTGCGCCCTCCCGTGACGCGCGGCCTGCCTGTCCTTCCGGCAGACCCTCCTGCGTGGAAACACCTCCCAACCGCTCAGCTTCTTAAGACAAACGCAGTCAACAGCTACGCTTCTCCCCAATTCTGTTTCCTCCGGACCCCCAGCAAAAACCCAAAACGCAGCGGGTGGTAGGTGTTCATTCACTGGTGCAAGGAATTGAAAACACATTGGTTGGTTCAGTATTACACTCTTTCTGACGGTTACATAGAATACGGATCTGCCAGCCTTGCGAGGACTTGAGAGCGTTTATATAAACCTCCCTGCTCCGGCCCTGCATTGTCAGGGCAGAAACACTAATTTTGAGAAGAAAGACATGGGTTTCTGATTTCTTGGTGTTGGACAGCACGCAGATTGTTGAAACTCTGTACGATCGCTTTGTTTTGATTTTGTTTTCCTGAACAATGTACCTGGGTCTGAACTGACATTCTAGAAAAGAAGAGCTTGTTCCCAACTTGGGATGCTTTTGTTAAGTGGAATCACTGCAGCTGGGGGCGGGGGGCCCCAGAGATGGGCATGGCCTCCCGCCTACCGCAGGCAGTGCACGGCCAGTGCCAGGGAACCGCTCCTCTGGGGGCACGAAAGCCTACAGGCCAGAGGCACTGGAATATTCTTGTTCAAAGGTACTAGGATGTTTAAAAGGTGACTTGTTTTCCACTGGATTTCTTATTAAGGTTTTACAACCAATCAGGACTTGTCATACGCACTAGTCACTTGGGAGAGGAGCGAAGTTCCTGACAGATGGAAACACTCCCACCGAAGGCAGCGCTTGGGAACACCCAGGACATGGGGGAGCATCGGGGAGTGACTCGCCAGCGTGCATTCTGTCCATGTGTGCGTGTGCGCATGTGTGTGTTTGTGTGTGTGTGTGTGTGTGTGTGTGTGTGTTGGTAAGGGTGGGGACACACCAAACGAGGAAAAAAATAAAAGACATTGATACCCCCAGGCTGGTGACCCACACACAATGACAGCCAAGAGTGGCTTTTGTGAGCACCTCACAGCCGAGGCAGCAGCCCCCTCCCTCCGCGGCCGCCAGTCCCCGCGCTACCTGACGTAGGAGATGTAGGACATCCACTGCAGGTACGTGGGGATGGTGTCGAAGCTCACGAAGAATCCGGAGAAGAGGAGGACGGGGATGGCCGTCACCGGTCCCACGAACGTCGCCACCTGGGGCAGGTGGGGCACAAAGAGAACTCTGCAGA
>JAQIFY010001837.1:0-13849 GCA_028533085.1 Varecia variegata | reverse complement strand
AGGACAGGTGACAAGTGCCTCTTGTGAAATATAGCAGCTCCACTTGACTCAGTACTGACAACTCCAGGCCTGTGTGAACCGCTTCCTGGGTGTCCCTGAATGTCAGTTTTACAACAACCCTATGGATCAGGTACTGTTATCATGTTCTTTTCACAGATGAGAAAACTGAGGCTTAAGAGGTTAAGCCGCTTGCTCAAGGTCACACCAAATGCTATGCCAAATGCACTGGGCTTTGAACTCAGGGCCTCTGCTCTGAGCCACTGCACCCCACTGCCTCCCACCTCCTTTTCTGAACCCCTCTCTCTACAACCCCTCTCCTCAGTAGTGGCTTGGGGGCCTCAGACCCTGGGGCTACCCTCCTGGAGTCCTGGGGGTTCTCTTGTAACCCGATGTTGACCTTACCCTGCGTGCTTCAGCCCCAGACGTCTCCCAGAGGCAGCCAGAGCTGGATGGGACACGTTAGGATCACCTGGGGAGCCCAGAAAGTCCCAGGCTGCAGCCCACACATGCACCAAATGCTGGGGACCCAGGCACCAGTGGCCGCTCACCACAGTAAGAGCATCGAGAAGACGCACTTCCCTCGCGCAGCCTGTTCCACTGCGGTTCTCAGTCTGCGCTTCTCAGTCTAATCACCCAGGGAGCTTTTAAAAATACCCAGGCTGGGGCCTAAGGCCCAGATCTTATGTTTAATTGGTCTGAGGCAGGGCTCTGAGAATTGGGACATATATTTTTTTAAGCTTTCCGGTCGATTTTAGCGTGTCGTCTGTGTGGAGATGTCCTGGCTTAGGATGAAAACCAATTGTCTGAAATGAAATTTACCCTAAGAAGTGAACACTACCCTTCCCAGGGCTGATGTCCTGTTGTCCTTGATGTGAGCTCAGAGTCACCCAGTCAGTGGGTGCCCCAACCCCCACCCCAGCCCCTCAGCAACTGTGCCCCCACCCCCACCCCCTGGCACTGTCTCCAGTTTCCTTGTCCTCAGAGCGTATTTCACTGTACCGGGTTGCATGGAGCCCCCCAAATTCACGTCCACCCAGAACCTGTGAATGAGACCTTACTTGGAAACAGGGTCTTTGCAGATGTAACTGAGTTCACAGGACGTCATACTAAGTCCAATGTCACTGTTGTCCTTGTAAGAAGAGGACACAGACACCTGGGGAGAAAGCCACCTGAAAGAGGAGGCTGATATTGGAGTGACACATGGACAAGTGACAAAGCAGCAAGGACTGCCAGCGACAGCAGAAGCCAGAGGAGACAAGGGAGGACCCTTCCCTCGCACCTTCAGAGGGGCTCGGCCCTGCTGGCATCCTGATTTCAGACTTCCGGCTGCCAGAACCGTGAGAGAATGGGTTTCTGTTGTTCAACGACAGCCCTAGGACACTAACACAATCACCAGGAAAGTGGGGTTCACCCCTGCGCTCGCTCACCTGCTGCCCAGCACCCCATGGCACGCCCGTGCCACCGCAGAAGGGCCTCCCCTGCTCACTGCTCTGGCCACAGCACCTGACACAGCACCTGCCATGCAGTCGGCCTCAAAACTGTTGCTTGAATGTGTTAATAAATAAAAGAATAAGTAAAAAGTATAATCCTGCCTTCTAAGGCAGAAGGGTGAAGCTCTGCTCAGTTTGTATGTCAGTTTGTAGGGGACATTGAGGGGAATACCTTTCATCTAGTGCTGTAACCAGCCCCCCATTGAACAAATCTCAATGACCCTGGTATAATCCTCTCCCTTAACTAACTGCATGAGTTTTTGAGTTATTTCCCAGAAATGGTGGATCTTCTGCAAGACAAAGGAGCTGAGATTCTGAAGCCCCTGGGCAGACTTCCTGACACCCTCTTTCACCAACCCCCACAACCTGTCCCCAATGCACAAAGCCCCTTGTTAGTTGCACCATGACCTGACCCAAGGCATGGGGCCCCTCCTTTAAAAGCCCATGATCTCCCCTAGAGAGACGGGTTTGAGGCCACTTCTCCCATTTTCCTGAGTATTAAAAATTCCTTTGTTCCTTGTCAATCCTCATTGTCTCAATAATCGGATCTTTGTGAGACAAGCAACTGGACCCAGCTAGAAACCCCTCTGTGATTTCGACAACAGCACTTGTTGCAAGGGGATCGTTATTCTAAATGGTTTATATAGGTGTTACATTTCACCACTTAATAAGCCTGTGAAGCAAATGCTACAGGGACCCCCATTTTATGAGGAAGCAGCTGAGATTCAGAGGTGAGGCCGGCGGGGGGAGGGCAGATGCCACAGACGTGGTAGAGCGAGGATTTGAACCCAGGGCCACCTGACTAGAGAAGCCCCATGCTTTCCACAGGAGGGCCTGGCCCTGCCCTGCCTGCTCACATGCCACCAAAGATGCACCCCCAAAGGGCAGGGCTGAGCAAACCAGCACCTCACTCGGAAAGGTGGCAGAACTTGGCCTTGACAAACAAATGTTTCTCCAAATTCCTCTCCTCTCAATGGCTTTCTCCACCTCTCTCACAATCACTCCTGGAATTAGAGCTGGAGAACTAATTTATCAAGGGCCCTGGAGACTTCTGGAAGATCACCTAAAGAGGAGAAGTTCAAATTAGAAATGTTTATCTTGTTTCAGATGACTTCATGTTTCAACTCTTCCTAGCTTTTCCTTCGTTAAGGAATCTGGGAAGTTGGGCAAAACTAACCCGCATTAACTTCCCGGGGAGGGAGGAGCCCCAGGGCCCACGGAATAGCGAGGCCTTTTTTTTTTTTTTAAATTAGAACAGAGGAAGAAAGTTATACCCCCTGCAAAATGAGCAAATCTGCTTGTGGCCGGTCCTTGTGCAGGGATCTTGGGAACACAGCGACGCCAAGCTTTGCCAAGCCCTGGAAGCCCAAGTCAGCTCTGCCCACAAATTACTAACAAGGACATGTTTATTCTCCGTTATGATAAGGACTGAACATGCTGTGAAATTGAGTGTTCTCTGATTTACCTTTACCATGCCTCTAAATTATCCTGACATCTTTCTCCTCCTCTCCTCTGTTGGAATCTAGCTTTAATTAATTTTCAGTAACAAGTCAATTGTCCCCAGTTTGTTTTTCTCTTCAAAACATGTTCATCACCAGGGCCACATTAGTCATAAGTGACAGTTGGAAACTAAAATCAATATCCACAGAACCAAAGACATTGGAGATACCAAAGGCCAGTTGGGTCGCCCAGCCCATGCTGGCGGCAACGGGCTGACCGGTCCTGGTAGCGCCTCTCTGTTCCTCTGTCCTGATCTCCCACCCCTCCTGCAAGCCCACCCTGACCAGGAGTCACCAGTTCTTTAGTCCTTTAACCCAGTAATGACTGAGAAATGAGGAGAGGAGGAAGGAATAGAGGGAGATGAAAAAGGGCAGTGACATGAAAGGGACAATGGGAAGAGTGAGCCAAGGAACGCGGGGGCGCCAGGAAAAGAGATTCCACTAGGGAGCTGCAGCCACACAGGGCTCTTGTGAGTCAAGATGCGCCTGCGCCCGCCCAGGAAACAAGAATCACAGAGGAAAAGGGAAGCGCAGGGCGTGGGGAGTACATGAAGACCAGCGCAATGGGAAGAGGCAAAAGCTATTTGTCCTGAGTTTGCCACGAGGGAGGGAGTCAGCCACTGTCACCTGTGCTCTGGCAATGGCTGGAAGGCAGGCAGAGGGTGGGACAGCTCCACAGTGGGAGAAAGGGGGGCTTCAGGCGTGCCCCAATGAGGCTGCAGGTGGGTGACTGGAAGCAGCATCCCGTGTGGCTAGTTAGGGTGCATATGTGGCTTTCTCTGGTCCAAAGCAGGGACAAAAATGAGGCCAGCTGTCAGTTATTGATCAGGTTTTGGCCATTCGGGGTAACTGCACCCACTCTGACTTCCTCCGAGCCTGACTGGAAATGAGCTTCCTGGACTGATTATTGCAGTCCGGGTTTGTTCCCTGGGCAGGTTGCTGCAGGTGCTGGGCCAGAGTTCTGTTTTCACATATGGTCTGGCCATTGTCCATGTCCACATTCTGTCTCACAAAAGGTGCCAGCCGATTGCCATTTTTATGCTCATGACTTCTCTTATTCTCCCCAACATCTCTCTCCTGAGTTGCAGACTCCAGGATTCAGACAATCTCAATGCCCTGCTGGTTTTACCTCTCTGCAAATATCTCTCTGCACCCCCAGAGCCACCAGCGAGTCCAAGTCACCTTTGCCTCCTGGCTAGACCACAGGCATGTCTCCTAACTATCTACTGGATGTCAACCTCAACCTTTTCTTCTGTTTTTGTTCATTCAAAATTTGCCGGAACAAAAGTCCTGTGGGAAATAACATAAAATAAAAATAAATATATTATTTAGTTATATTCATATATTTAATTTTACAATACATTATTATAGTCTGACTATGGAAATTCAACGTTATATTATAATAAACATATCCTTTATTATATACTACATACATTGTATATAATAAATTCTATAAGGTAAATATCATAAGGCAAAAATCAATATAAAATACATATAAATAAATGTGGCTGGGCCTCACCCATCCCTCCTACCTCAGTCTCTGGGGCCAGGCCCTTCTTTGGGATGGTATAAGCACCTCCGAGTTGAGGTACAATTGAGGAAACTTGGAGAAGACTTTTGTTCTGCAGCCCATAGAGATTCATTGACAAGCCCCAGGCATGTGGTTCCTCGGCTCCTGCAATCTCTCTCCCCACATCCAAGTCACCCAGCAGGACATCCTAGAGGCCACAGAACGGTGCTGCTGCCCTTGGGTTTGGGGAGGGAGCAGACACAGAGCCTTGCCATGCTCATAGCCCACCTCTGTGCGTGTCCTGGTGTAAGGTGGACACTCTCCTTCACCCTCCCTCTCCAGCCCCAAGCAGCAGTGCCCACCTCCAAAACTTGACGGGTTAGAATCCCAAAAGAGTGACAATAGGGAGTGGCGGTGACTGTGGCAAACCAGAGCAGATCCATCCCCTAAAAGCATTTGCATTTACTTCATCAAAATGAAAGCAGTATCTCAGTTTGACCTGCAGGTCACAAGTGTCTAGCCTCTGACCTCAGCCTTTTAAAAGAATATCCTTATAAAAAAGACAGCCATGTGAGGCCAGAGACACAGAGGAGAACACCACGTGGAGGTAGAAGATCAGGGGGCGCAGCTACAAGCCAAGGAATGTCAGAGATTGCAGCAAACCAAAGGAGGCAGGGAAGAGGCGGGGAGAGATTCCCTGGCAGATCCCAGGAGCGGGCAGGGCCCTGCCGACACCGAGGCTTCGGGCTTGTAGACTGCAAAACTATGGACAATACATTTCTGTTGTCTTAAGCCAGAGTGACAACAACAATAGTGTCCTATAACTCTTCCTGGGGATACTCCGGAACTGAAGGAGGGCTTGATCTCTTTTTCTTTCCCATTTGTGAGGCCATGGCCAAGTAAATGAGATACAATTAATTTTTCTGTCAGCTCTACATTTGTGACAAATCACTGTGCCTCAGAGGACACCAACAGGGGCTTGAGCCAGTCACCCTGGCCTGCTCCGTGCACTGGCTGAGAACCCGCCGCATCTGACCCATCTGTTTGCAGCATTGCATGGCGCCATGTCCCACATCCCCGCCACCTTTGAACCAGGGAGAAGAGATGTCCCAACTGAGGATGGGAGGGTCTCCTGCCCTCGTGTCCCGAGACATGCCTGTGCTCTGGCCCCTCCGCCTTCCTCAAGAGCAGCCCTCTTTCACAGAGAATGGCCCTCTGCGGGGAAAGGCACTCTCGCCGGGCTCTCTGCTGCAGTGTCATTGTGATTAGGGTGCATTTAAAAAGTAATTAAAATGTTGTGTTGAACATCAGGACTTGTACTGGGCCACTGAGGAGAAGGCTGTAATTGGGTCCTTGGAAAGCGTCAGTCGCCTCGATGGCAGGCTGCAGTGACAAGAAACAGGGGCCAAGGGCAGGGACAGCCTGCCCGTCTCTCACCTGTCCCCGCTCTCCCAGAAGGAGAGCTCCGTGGGTCCGAGCCCCTGCACATTTCCAGGCGCGTAGTGTCATCAGGTTGAACTGTGCCTTCCCCTGCCCCCAAATTCGTATGTTGGAGTCCTAACCCCCAGTGCCTCAGAATGTGATCTTATTTGGAGACTGGGTCTTTACAGAGGGAACCAAGTGAAAATGAGGTCATTGGGGTGGGCCCTAATCCAATAAGATGGGTGTCCTTTCAAAAGAGGGAAATCTGGATACAGAGACAGGAATAGCACTATAAAAGGAAAATAAAAATCTCAGCACCCCCCAACACTCCTTATGCAAAGGGGAAGGTCAAGTCTGGAGTCTGAGTCATGCAACGCCCCCTTCCAAATGAACAGCTGTCACTAACATTCTGCATCAGCCTGGGCCCCAGGAAAGACAAAAAGCCTCAGGCATCTGCAAGGACAGCCCCCACAGGTCACTCATATGGATTCTCTTTGCCGGCCTCCCATAAATAAGGACGTGCCAGTTGTCGCTTTAGGTGCAGACCAGACACAAGATGAGATCAATCATCCCTCCACCCAGAGACATCTGCATAATTCTTCCCTCACTCCCCTTTTTCTCCTCAAACATTTGCCTTATCTTCTATAAAATGTAGATTTCCTGCGCACTAACTGAAGTCTCTCAAGACTGTAACCATTTGCCTCACTGCCCACCCCCCTTTTCTTTCTACTTTCTATGGACTCCCTCCCCTTAAATACCGAATTCCCAAACCCCTCTTTGGAAAAAACAGTCGCAGATGGGTCTGTGGGCTGTGTTTTTCCTGGGCGCATTCTCAAACTTTGGCTTAATAAACCTCCATCGGCTGAGATCTTTGCCTTGGTTGCTTGTCTTGGGCTGTCAGGGGAAGACAGCCGTCCTCAAGCCAAGGAGAGAGGTCTGAAGCAGACCCTGCCTCATGGCCCTCAGAAGGGGCCAGCACAGTTGACACTGTGATTCTTTGACTCCCAGCCTCCCGAGCTGAGACAGTAATTCTTATTGTCTGAGCCCCCCGGTCTGTGGCATTTTGTCAGGGCAGCCCGAGCACATCAACACAGGAGGCCACCCCACTTTCCAGGACCCGTCCCCGGGGCCTGCTCTCCACCAAAATCCCAAGCAAATACCCTATTTCACTCCCTGTTCTTCACACACACACACATTTCAATAATGACCATAACAGAAGGTGAAGAACCAGGCAGAGGAAGAAAGATATTCATCTGCTCAGAAATGACAAATCCTGTGGTGGATACATCGGTGGGACCTTCAGCGGTTTTACTCAGCAAGACGGACAGCAGAGCAAGCAGTGAGATCCGGGGCACCCAACCCACCTGCCCCATGGTCCCCAAATCAAAGCCTTTATCAAAGCAGTGTCCAGGTATTTGAATCTGAATAATCCTTGTGACGAAACCAAAGGGATTAAAAAAGTTTAAAATGCCCAAGAAGCTATCCCGTCTGCATGGGAGATCTTATCAGTACAATTTTATTTATATCTTAGCATCCAATAAACATTTTTATCCTGCAAATGTATTGGAAGCAGCTTCTCTCCCTAATATGCAGATGCTAATGTACTTTCTGCCCCACCAGTGTTTTCAGAAAGCATTTTCAGTTTTTGACAGGTAGGAAATTTGCATTTCCATTAGTGAGGCCTTTGTCAATTGTGAGTCATAAAAGCCCCAGAAGAATAGGGTTGGGGAAATGTATTGTACTGTAAAAAGGAGACTTTATTGCATGGTTCAACGCAAGGTACCAAAGCAGATAAAGGCTCCAGAACCCGCTGCACAGAAACCTCACAATGAGAAGAAACCTATTAATGCACACGCCTGTCACCGGACAACCAGAGGGGAGGAAAGTCTGAATGTGACTTTACTAGTTTGCAATTTACTGTGTTTAACATTAAAATAATCCACTCTTCGAGGGTGATAACGGGCATTTGGCGCTGCCAGCCCAGGACAAGTGCTTCTTGCTCCTGCTCCTTTAGCTGCGGGTATAATCTTCTCATTGAAAATCGCTCCTGTTCGGCCGCACTGGTGCTGGTGGGGCTGGGGGTTTGCTTTGTGTGTGCGATTTGTTTTACTCTTTATGTTGGTGGAGTCAAAATGCCCGAGAAAACTAAAAGCTCAAGAATCCCTGGCAGCGGAAAAAATGATGCAAACAGTGCTGCTTCATTTGTTATCTTATTTGCCCTTCAAACTCTGTCCCCAAACACTTACACAGTTAAATAATTCAGCCACCACACTAAATACTGGAGCAGGGCTGGCAGAAGGAAAGATGTCAGGAGTCCAGGGCCAGCACGGCGTGTGTTCCTGGGAAGCTGCAAACCAGCGGAGAGGAGTAGCAGCAAGAGATTCCTCCAGTGGCCTCTGTCTGGCCTTCCCAAGGCTCCCCCAATGCAGAGGCCATAGCCAGGAGCCAGTTGAACCTCTTGTTTAGGGATGAAGGAAATGAATAAACAGAGGTTAGTGACAAGTGCAGGGCACACAGTTCATTAGTGGTGAGCAAGGTCCGAAGTCCTACATCTTTCGGCTCAGATATCAGGCTGCTTCTCCCAGACACTTCCGTCCTTCCTTCATTGCAGGGGCTTTTATTGAGGGACGACTCTGTGCCAGCACGGAAAATGCAAGGGGATGGGGATGGACCAGATCCTGGCGCTCATGGGAGGCTCCCTTTTTAGTGGGAGAGACAGGCGATAAATGAGGAAGGCAGCAAATGCACACCACGGTGTCAGACAGCGTCAGGCGCTGATGGTGATGTGCACTATCTGGAGGACAGAGGGTGGTGGGAAGGCGTGGGGTGGGGGCCAGCTTGGGGCAGGGGATGAGAAGGCTCTGGAGAGGTAGGCAGAGGCACGCATGACAACCAAGAATGCTCCAGACGGGGTCCCGAAGGCCCTGCCCAGCTCAGCGTCCATGGAGCAGGAGCCCCGTGTGCAAGGGGAAGAGTGGCCCAAGCACAGCTGGACGGCAGGAGGCCAGATCCCGGGGTCGTGCAGAGGAGTTGAGTCTGATTCCAGATGCCTGCGATGGGAAACCGGTGGAAGATTTTAAGCAAGAAGCGGCACGATCCGATTTCTATTTTGTATAAAGCGCCCACAGGCATTGAGAATGGATTCTAGGGGCTCAGGGGTGGAGAGCTCCTTGTGATATTGTTGCAACCAGCCTGGGGGGGGTCTTGCAGGAGCCCCCAAACAGCACTCCTCTTTCTTGCCTGAGTTTGGAATCTTTTGAGAATAAACAATTAAACAATGGGGTGGCAGTGGAGCTGAAATATCATCCTCTGTATCGAAAAGGCTGGATAAGAACCAGGGATAAGAACCAGAGCTTCCTAATATTGACCCCCAGGACTGGGCAGCCCCCCGACCCTGTGATGGGGAAGAAGAGGCCTTGGAGGAGCAGCAGGGAGCACCAGGGGGAGGCAGTGCGGCAGGTGTCCAGTTCACAGTCCCCAAATTTCCCACAATCCCCAAAATTCCGGTCCTAAGGTGGAAGGGATGCAGGAGTCATGCTAACTGAGCCTCCTCTGTGGGAGGAGCATGAGCAGTAGAGGAGAGGTATTCTGCCTAAGGCAGGTGACAGGTGACAGTGGGTCAGCGGGAGATGTTAGTCATGAAAATAGGGAGCATCTCAAGAGAACGTTTGCTGATTCGCGGACTCACAAATATTTATCGCCAGGCGCTGTGCCGGCCAGGGCAGGCTCCTGCCTGTGGGTAGCCTACAGCCTAACCTCTCCACAGGAGACGGCTATTAATTAAAATGTTGACAATCTGCAGGGACACGGCGTTCAATCATCCCTTCAATCAGGAATTTAGGCTGGTTTCCACCTCTGCGTCCTCCGTGGAGTGGCAGCGGCCCCCACTCTCCTTGTCCTAGGTTCTCATACACCCGAGAAGCAGCTCATATTATACGGTTCTTACATTCCCCTTGTACAAGTTAAACAACTTCCAACTCTTTTGTAACCTTTGCTCATTTCTGCTTGTGATTTGTTGCAGTTTTACTTTATTGCTCTTAAAATTCAGGCAACAAAGCACCGCACGACGCCCGGTCACTGAGCCCGACCTCCGCCGTGTGTGTTACAGCCCAGGGATTGCTCCCTGGTGACACACGTCCTCCCGGTCCCCTCGCTCTCCCTGACAATACCAGCGCAGCACTGGCTATCACATTCTGCCTCAGGGACCCAATAATCTCAGAGGTTTTGTCTGCTGGGTTGTCTCCCACCTGGATCTGCGTAAAATAGCTTGTATTCACTCCTTAAAATTTAGCCTATTATCCATGTTATTACTGAAAGACACCTTATTATGCATGAAGCCTTTGTCTAACTTAACTGGCTTGCACTGACTTCTATTCCTATCTTCAGTTCCCAAACTGAAGGTTCTGGGGACATTTTGAGAGCATCACCAATAATGAAGACAGAACACAAGCGTCTCAGAAGTGGGCTCTACGATGAAGGCCAACGAACTCCAAGGTCACCTGGCCCATCACCGTCCCATCAGCCCGTCACTCCCCACCACGAGTGTCCTCAGCCTGCACGGTTTCTTCCCTGAATCCTAAGCCCCGCCAGCCCCCTCCCACCTCTGGCCCCCTGTGCTCACTGTGGCCCTGCCTGGAATGCCCTTCCTCTTCCTTTCAACACTTTGAAGCCTTTCTTCTGGTCACATTCTTCCTTCTCTCACATTCCCACCTCCTACACACCCTGAACGTCAGCCCAGGGTAGTGCTATGTGTGCTTCCTCCAGGCCTATGCCCCCCGTGCCTGTGCCCCCTACCCCCAGTGTCCTGTGTTCAATCCTCCAGATCGGTGCTGCCCTCTAGAACCTCCTGTGATCTGGCAGTTCTACACCTGTGCTGTCCAGTTTGGTAACCACGAGCCACACTTGCAATGTGGCAAATGAGACTGAAGAACCGAATTTTTAATTTTATTTAATTTCAACGTTAGTTGAAATAGCCACCTGTGACTACTGGCTACTGCCTTGGACAACGTAGCTCTAGATTCTTTCCTCATCTGCCAGCTGTGTGCTGATACTGAGGGTAACCTGGAAGCCACACACGGCAGACAGCAGAGGCTGTGATCGGCTGAGGCCCTGAGTGACTGCGTGGAGCAGAGCACACACATGCTCTCACCACACCCTCCTGGTGACCAGGACTTTATGTGAGAGAGAAATAAACATCTACTGTGTTAACCCACTGAGATTTTGGAGTTTATCTGTTAGAAGCAGCTACTATCACCTTAACAAACCAGTCCACAGGCTGCACCGAGGACACAAAGATGAGTAAGACATGGCCCTTGACCTCCAGGGGCTCCCACTAAGGTCAATATCTGGTCCATGGGACACGCTCAACACTCTCTGTGGAATGAATGAATGTGTTATTCCAGTTATACTTCTTGTTTTTCAGCTTAATTAGAAGCTCTCTGAGGGCCTGGGTCCCCTGTCTGCCGTATGATGTATATTGTACATATTATATGTTCTGTTATGTATAATAAATTGCATGTAGTACCCAGCAAACAGCAGAGGCTCAGTGATGAATGAATGAATGAATGAATACATGGAGGCAGGCAGCCCTGGAGCAGACCCTGCTGCCTGGGGCTGTGGCCACTGTGCCCTTCTTCCCGCCCACCACGGCGGCCCTGCTCGCTCATCTCCTGTCCCCCGCCTTCCCCTACAGCCCCCACGTGCAGCTGCAGAAGATGCTTCTCTCACGTTCCCCTTCCCAAAGCCGGGGAAATGCTCTGTCCTAGGTTGAGTCATGTCCCCTCAAAATGCCCATGTTGAAATACATGCTTCCTCTCACTTTTCTGATGCAGAGGGGATAAATTGGCGCCGAGAAAGAATCTCGTGTGTTCTCTAGGGGCCTCCCAGGCAGAGGGTCTGTGGTGTCGGCAAGTTTCTGGAAGAGCGTCAGAGCCTCCCCGCAAGGATGGCTCTGATTTCAAATTTTCTGTCCCGACTTTCCTGATGGATACACACAACTCTTACTGTTCAAGCTTCACTGTTCCATTATTCTTTAGATCAGAGAGCACAGGCACAGCATTTATCATCATCATCATCAAAAATATTAGAAAATCCCTACCAAAGTGTAGCAGGGCTCCCAAGGCAGATATAAAAGACACGGCCCTTATTTTCTGGGATGTGGAGTCCAAGGCCAGCATGTCAATGCCATTTATTTTAACTTGCTAACTGGTTCAATGGATGCTTATTGAGCACCTACTCTGCACTAGGTGCTGTAGGATGTTTTTGTCAAAGCTTTGAAAAGTAGCAAGGAGGATGGCAAAGAAGGGAGCTGGGCATCATGTTTTATTTCAGAACCTGCCCGTCTCCTGGGTAAATGGTGAAGAACCATTTGCAAGCACGTCGTGATGATTAGCCAGGGGCAAGCAGAGGCAGGAGACCTGCTGTTGCCCTCACGACCCTGGCATCCACCTGTCTGCAGCCACATTAGGGCCTGCAGGGGCCCACCTCCACCAGGCTGGTCCCGAGAAGGCCGGCCTGCTCTGCTGCAGCTCAGAAACTAAATGGAGAGAAATACATCTTTCTGGCTAAAAGGAGGCCTCCTCGCCAGGCCCCCATGCCGACTACCGAGTCCTGGCAGAGCGTGGCTCTGACTGCCACACTCGGGTTAGCACAGCCACCAGGAGTTGGGTAGTTCTTAGTTCTCACCTGCAACCAAAAGCCAGCTGCTCCAGCAAACCAGAACTGAAAGCAGACACACGCTGCGCACCAGCTGACAGCCTGATCAGACAAAATGGCAAAAGCCACAGCTGCTGGAGCGCTGGAGACCCTCCATCCAAGCACGAAACCTTCTGGGTATCCTCTCAGCCTTCCTGGGGTGGGGGGGTGCTGTGTCCTTGACCAGTGGCTCAGGTGGCCTCCCTGGTTGTGACTGGCCCCTCGGCCAGCTCTCTCCCCGCCTTCTCTGCAAGGCTTGAGCACGCTCGTCCTCTTGGCAAGATCTAATGCTACCTGTGGGATTTTCACTTATCTCTGTGAAGTGGGAAAAAAAAAAGGAAAGCAAGTTGTATTTGAAACTAAAGCCAAAAAGCTTAACCTCCTCTTGGGAAGGAGTTCTCCTCCTGGGACTGGCTTTGCTGTGCCAAGTTCAGGAAAGAAAAGCAAGTGGGAGAACAAAGGCGCCAGGCTGTGGCCGTCCCGCTGATGGGCAGGTGGCCACTCAGCGATGGCAGCGCCTCGGCCAGGCCCCGTCCCTTTCTCCACCAACGCGGCTGCACTCGCACCTGGCAGCTCTGCCAGGCAGCACCCAGGACGGCGGAGGACGGCGGGGCTGCACGGCGTTCCCACCCACCAAGAGCCAGGCTCTGGGCTTCTGGCCCTGGGGCTGGAGCTCATCTGAGCCAGACTATCACGGAGCCCTAACTTCCCCCTCTCTGAACTGGAGATAATTCCACCTAGCGTCTTTAGAAGCTTAATTAATGGACGGTGATTAAATGCCTTGAAATGGAAAATTCTAGAATAAATAGCACCCCTCATGAAGAGGCGTCACTGCCCTGGCCTTTCAGCTAAGATGTCAGGATCATAATTCAAGATTAGTCACTCATTTTAGTGTGTGGTCTTGACATTTCTGTTTCTCTGCAAGGCAGGCAATTGACTGAGCTGCCTTATGGCTTCTTGCCTTTGGATTGACGGATTTGGGCACATTCTGTTATTTCTTTTTTTTTTTTTTTTTTTTTTTTGAGACAGAGTCTCGCTCTGTTGCCCGGGCTAGAGTGAGTGCCGTGGCGTCAGCCTAGCTCACAGCAACCTCAAACTCCTGGGCTTAAGCGATCCTACTGCCTCAGCCTCCCAAGTAGCTGGGACTACAGGCATGAGCCACCATGCCCGGCTAATTTTTTCTATATATATTTTAGTTGGCCAGCTAATTTCTTTCTATTTTTTAGTAGAGACGG
>JAQIFY010001836.1:0-13849 GCA_028533085.1 Varecia variegata | reverse complement strand
CACTGACTTTGCAGGGCTAACTGAGGGTTGGCTGTTCTCTGACCATGCTCTGGCTGGAAGGGATGAAACAGAAAGAAAAGATGCTCTCTCTGGCCTTTGAAAGGTCTACAGCTAATGGTTTGATAGAAGTAGATATGTACTTAACAACACTGGAGGGAAAATAAAAGGAGCATAGGAGAGAGGTGTATGGAATATAAACAAGGGAGCAGTCAGAGAAGGGGAGAGAAAGGATTTCAGGTAGAAGACGTCCCTGTGCAAATGCTTGGAGGTGAGAAAGTTTGCATCGTATTGGTGCCTGGTATACACCAAGTGTTGTTATAGGCATTGGGTATGACATAAAGATAAGTAAAACACAGTCTTAGCTTTCAAGCAGCAAAAAGTAAGTAAGCAAGTAAGAACATAAACAGAAAACAGCCTAGGGAAGGAGTGATCTGAGAAGGCTTCCTGGAGGAGGAGTCATTTGGGGCTGGGTCTTGAGGGATGTATAGGAGTTCACATGTGGAAAATACAATACTATTTCCTCCTCCTGGCACAAAAATGTAGAGAAGGGGATCCTCCAGGGCTGCTCTGAGTCACCAACCAGGACTCTTGAGAATCCAGTTTGCCACAGCCCAGCCCCCTTCCCAATGACCCCTATTCCAGCTGTGACTGAGGCTTCCTTTGCTATTTCTGCAGGGTCCCCGGAGGAGAGGAGAGTCTTGACGAGGGCCAACCTCCTGAACAAACTGGATGACAAGGAGAAGGAGGAGACGGGGGTGGACATGCGGATCCGTGTGAGCCAGAGGATGAACATGGGCACTGACTTTGACGTCTTTGCCCACATCACCAACAACACTTCCAAGACCCACACCTGCCGCCTCCGGCTCCGTGCCCGCACTGTCAGCTACAACGGGATCATGGGGCCCGAGTGTGCCACCAAAGACCTACTGAATCTCACCCTGGAGCCCTTCTCTGGTAAGGCCCTGTGTTCTCGGAGCGTTTGTTGACAACGTGCTTAGTGGTGCACTGAGCGCTTGGCTCTTGTCATTTTATCTCCCAGACACTTCCATGGCACTTACTCCGTGTCAGGCCCTGTCCTAAGCACTTTATAAATATCAACCCATTTAATTCTTATAACAAAAGTGGGAGGTAGAGTCTACCATTGCCCCTGTTTTCCAGAAGAAGAGATGGAGGCACAGAGAGGTTAAGTAACTTTCCCAAGGTCACACAGTTGGGAAGTGACAGGACTGAGGTTTGAACCTGTCCTCTCAGCAGCTATACTATTTTGTTTCATCTCATCTTCATGTGACCCCTGACTGCTTTCCCTGATCCTCTGCTCCCTGTCCCCAGCTAATTCCTCTGTCTCCAGCCCCTCTCACACCTTGGGAGCCTCCCCCCACTGCCCCTTCTAGAACCTCTCCTGTGCTCTGGATGCTCTCGGCCTCAGAGAGAGGAGGCTCTAGACCGGCGGCGCTGATTACAGAACTACCCGCAGTGACAGAGGTGTTCTGTATCTGCACTGTGCAGTACAGTACGGTGGCCACCAACTCCACGAGGCTACTGAGCTCTTGAAATGTGGCTGGTGCAACTGCAAAACGAAAGTCTTAATTTATTCAACCTAAAGTTAGGTAGCCGCATGTGGCCAGGAGCTGCCGTATTGGACAGGGCAGCTCAGATGGCGAGAGCGGGGAAGAGGGTCCAGGCCTTGAGACAGGAGTGGGGAGAAATGCTTTCCTCCCGGCCTTGGCCTTGAGCGTCTCCCTGGCGCCAGGCTGGGCGGGGACCCCTGCTCGGCAGATCCCCGTCCCTGGGAAATGGCAGCGGCTGTGGCCCCGGCCCTGGTCGGACAGGGCCTTTGTTGTTCAAGCCTCTAGCTTAATACCTGCACAGTCATCGTCCCCTCTGTCCCTTCTGCCACCTGGCTTTGTCACTGTGCCTGGTTATCTTCCTAAAAACACGCCTGAGGCCCTGGGAGGGGCCGTGGCCACCGAGGTCAGAGGTTACCAGTGAGGCAAGAGCAGGGCGGTGGGTCCTGGGGCTGGGAGAGGGGCTGGGAGCTGTACAGCCAGACACTGACCATCCTGAGTGGTGGCGGGATCGAGTAGGACATCGTCCCTGGGCAGTGTTGCTGTGTCACTGGGGCAGAGTGTCCCTGTCGGGCACGTGATGTCATGGTCTGACAGTGTGGGACTGTCCGGGGGTGAGAAGCTATGCACACAGTAGCTCTGGGTACCTGGAGGTCAGTGTGGTCGCACCCAGAGATGGATGGGGCACAGCCCAGGGTGGGCACTTTCTGTGCTTACGGGCTCTGTCGCCCTCCCCTGTCCCCTCTCCTGCCTGTTGAGCTGTGGTAGCTTCTCTCCTCTGTCACCTGTGTTGGGGGCTGGTGTGTGGGCACAGCCTTCGAGTTCCTAAGAAAGCAGGTCTGTTTCGGGCTGGGCGTTTGGAGTGTTGACAGTTACCGCCTCCCGGTTTTCCCATCTCGGGCTCACGGTGGGCACTCCTGGAGCCGCACCCCCAGGGCAGACCCACCCTCAGCGTCCAGGCAGAGCCCCCCAGCAGGGGCCAGGCCCTCGGGGGCAGAGCCTCTTGGCACCAGGGCGGGGCCCCAGCACTTATGCTGTTGAAAGGCAGGTTCTGAAGCCAGGCTTTGAGTCTTGGCTCTGCTCCCTTCTAAATGTGCAGCCGTGGGCAAGGTGAGCATGCTCTGCGCCTCGAATTACACTCATCTGCTAAATGGGGCCATGGCGTGCCCCGCGTGAGGACTGAGGGAGAAGATGTGTGCTCAGCAAAGTGCAGAACAGTGAAGAGACACGGTGCAGCCCTCACTCCTCTCAGAGCAGAAGTGCAAAGGCATGGGGAGGCCGAGAAGCCTGTGGACCTTTCCCGAACACTGGCCGGGCGATGGCTTCAGCTCTGGGCTCAGTGGTTCCTGGGTCTGCCCCTGTGACGGGTGGAAAGGACCTGGCTCTTGCCTCCCAGCCAGGCCCCCAGAGTCAGGGGCAGGGATCCATCCCTACAGGTGTGTGGGTGGTCAGGACACCCCAGTTCTAGCTCCTACCATCTGTCGGCTGGCTGTGGGGTCCTGGGTATTTCTCTTCTCCATTCCAGGCTGCAAACTCCCATTTGTACAAAGGCAGGTTCATCTTTGAAGGGCTCTTCCAGCGCCTTTGTGTGTGTGAGTGCACGCCAGCCAGCTCCTCCTCGAGCTCAGAACCACTCCGAGGGGAGAAAGTGCCTCTCCTGGAATGTGTGGCACGAGGTGAACTCCCAGCCTGGGCCAGATGTGCCAAAGCAGCTTCCCCCAGGCCTCTGTGGAGTCAGCCCTTGCCTCCCAGATACCGTCGGGGCGCTCGGAGCATTGTTCCTCCTGCTGGGGACCCACGCAGGGCGTAGCTTTCAGGGAGCAGGAGGGGAGGGCAGAGGTCCTGCGCGTTGCCCTCTGGCTGGAAGGTGGAGCTGGTCCCCGATGTCCTGTTGGGACCCCCAATGCCAAGCTCAACCTGAGGCCGGTTCTCTCGCCCTCGAAGCCCCACACTTGGCTGAGCTGCGTGTTGCTCTTTGCTGATAACATCTGGGGGATTTCCATGTACTGGTGGACAGGAAGCCAGGCCCAGCTCAGCCGAACAGGATCCAGCGGCCCCCGCCCGGCCCCTCGCTCTGCTGTCTCCCTCTTCCCCTTCCTGCCTCCGCCCTCCAGGTGGGTCACTGGGAGTGCAGCCCATGTGGCCTCAGTGACCATCCCCAGGGCACTTTCTAGAACAGGACAAATTGTCTAGGGAATGATTGAGACTGACCACACGTGTTTCTTCCTCCCAGCCAGCATCTGGCCCAAGGCCAAGGCCATGGTCACTGGCCTGTGAGCGGTGGCCCTCCGTGGTCCAGCCCTGGCCTCCCTCCACCTCCTGGAAAAGTGCACAGCTGGAGCCACATACTCTGGGCTCCTAGAGGACACAGTGTTTTCCTTCTTTCCCGGGGGGCCGGTCAGACTTTCCACTCTGCACCTCCAGGTCCCGACCTAGTAATTTTCACTCCCTTCTGTCCTTTTTGGCACAAAGGTTTAGTTTTCTTCCCTAGCTCACGTCATTTGATTAGAGGTTGGAGCAGGTCCGCCCCGGGAAAGGCTAAAAGGCTAGGTCGGCCACAGCAGCATTTGCCAAAGAGGGGGGCGTGGACCTCAGGGGTGCACAGTCAGGGCCTGAACCTTGAATCCCACAGTGAGAAAGTGACAGCAGGGCCCTGCACCAGCCCACTTGCTGTTTACTGCTCCCCCTGCCTCCCGCAAACAGACCCCTGATGCCCTTGGGCCTCAGCATGCTTGTCAGAAACACGGGGCTAGACACCCCACTTCACTGCTCTGCCCTGGGAGGGTTTGGCCCTGCTGGCTTCTTTCTTGTCCCCTTATCACCGTGTGGCTTTGCTCTGCAGTGACCTCTGGTCTTAGCTCTGCCCAGCAGGCGCCAGAAGTCTTAGGAAGCAGACAGGGGAGGGCATCTTTCCAGGCTCACGCAGCCAGCCGGTGGCCACACGGGGCCAGAGGCCAGGTCTCCCGATCCACGCGCCCACCAGCAGAGCTGTTTCTCCATCCGCATGGTGGGGGGCATGAGGCCACCAGCCCCGTGGGGAGTAAAGGGCTCACGCCCACCAGAGGGGCTCGGCAGCGAGTGCAGATCATGCCAATGGACTCTAGATCCAGGTTGACAGTTCCAATGCCTACATGGCACACACCACCTCTGTGACCTGGGGCGATGTTATTTCACCTGTCCGAGCCTCAGTTTTCTCATCTGTAAGTTGGGTGATGCCACTTCCCTGACACTTGCTCAGCTAATGCTCTCACTGCTTGATGGGTGCCTTTGCTACACAGATGTGAACTTTGGGGTCCCGGGAGGTGGAGTGTCTTGCCCAAGGTGACCAGTTAGGAGGGCAGAGGCAGCATTAGCACCCAGACCTGTGGGAGCTCGAGCACTCCCCCCGCCAGCTGTCCTGCCTCCACTCCAAGCCCCTCCCTGGGAACTCTGCAGCCAGGGCAGGTGGGGGAGGCCTGGTGTCTGCTGGGCCATTCCGCTGCTGTCTGACCTCAAGCACATCCCTTCCCACCCTGTGTGAGCGATGATCCAGCCATCACGAGTGCCCTCCTCTCTGCCCCATCTACAGAGAAGGACATTGCCTTCCGCATCCTCTACAAGAATTACGGTAACTGGCTGATGGGGTCGAACCTCATCAAGGTGCGGGGCCTCCTCGTGGACTCCCATACCAACAGCTACCTGCTGGCTGAGAGGGACCTCTACCTGGAGAATCCAGAAATCAAGATCCGGGTAAGGGGTGGGCTGGGCAAGGCATGGGGCAGGGTCCCAGGACAGCCCAGCCCTGGGGAGAGGGCAGCCCCCACCCCTGCACATACCTGCATCCCCTGCAACCACAAGACCTTAGGTGCCTCGGGGCTCCTCAAACCCTCATCAAAGAAATGCATCATGAAGCCGAAACGATTGGGGACCGTGGCCTCTAGGAATGAATCCTAGCATCCCAGAGTGATAGGGTCATGGGATTTAGGGATTTTAGTATCATGGACCCTTAGAATGCTGAACCACTAAGGCTGGGCCCCTCGGCACTTGGCACTGGTAGAGCAGGAAGGGGCAGGGGACTGACGGGCACAGACTGGAGTCTGCCTGCCTGGATTTGTGCCTAGGGGGCCCTGGGCATGTTCCTTCGTCCCTCTGTGCCTCAGTTTATTCATCTGTAATATGGGGTTAATACCAGCACCTGAGGGTGTTGTAAGGATTAAACAGCGGTTAGATAAATGTGAACAGCAGAGGGAGAGGCGGTGAGCACGTGCTGGACATCCTGCGAGGAGCGTGTGCGTATCAGCTCAATTCGTCCTCATAAGAACCGTCAGCCAGGCATTTGTCTTCCATGGAGCAACCAAGGCACAGAGAGGGTGCTAACTTCCCCAGGTCACACAGTGAGGAAGGGGCCCAAGTCAGCCTGGCCCTAAAGCCTGTGGTCTTTGCACTCCAGACTCTAAACAAGGGAGGCACTTTGTACTTCCCCTGGGCCATGCGGTCTCTTGATGGTTCCAGGAAGGACACCTGGGCAGGCATCCCCGTCTGTGCCAGAGGCAGAGCTGGGCATGGCTTTGTTCGGCAAACACGGGGCAAATACAGAGATGACCCAGCCGGCTGCTGACATCTGCCCCGTGCCCTTCCAGGTCCTGGGAGAGCCCAAGCAGAACCGGAAGCTGGTGGCTGAGGTGTCCCTGCGGAACCCGCTCACTGTGCCCCTGCTGGACTGCACCTTCACCGTGGAGGGGGCCGGCCTGATCCAGAGGCAGAAGATCATACTGCTGTAAGTGCCGGGCGCTCCAGCCTGGGGCCGGGGGGAGGAGGGACGATGCTAAGAGCGGGCAGGGCTGCCCACAGGTGCCAAAGCCTGGCCTGTAACCCCTCCTCTCTCCTTTCCCCCACACACCCACACCTGGGCTCACTCCCAGACACCCTCAGGCTGGGGTCTCCCCACATCGTTTCCCAACACCCACACATGTCAGCTGCGGCACATGGACGAATCTTCACAGACCGGAACAGTGACGCATTCGGTCACTAAATCCGCCTCTGGACTCTTGAGTCCTCACACAGACACAGGTATCCACATGCCAAATGTCCACACTTGTGTGCGTGCACCCACATGCATGTGTGAGCGTGTCCTCATAGATGCATATGCACATAAGCACATGCTTCTCTTTTTTACTGCAGTGTAACTTATATACAGTAAAGAGCACTGATCACGTCTGTGCAGCTCAGCGCTCACGCAAATGGCCACCTAAGCATACCCACTTTTTTTTTTTTTAAGAGACAAGGTCTCACTCTGTTGCCTGGCTGGAGTGCAGTGGCGTAATCATAGCTCACTGCAGCCTCGAACTCCTGGGATCAAGCAACCCTCCCACCTCAGCCTCCCAAGTAGCTGGGTCTACAGGAGCGAGCCACCACGCCTAGCTAATTTTGTTATTTTTTGTAGAGACAAGGTCTCGCTATGTTGCCCAGGCTGGTCTCAAACTCCTGTCCTCAAGCAGTCCTCCTGCCTGGGCCTCCCAAAGGGCTGGGATTACAGGTGTGAGACACCGAGCCCCATGTGATACCACTGTTACCCCTAAGTGCACCATCTCCTTCCACACACACAGGCGTGTGTGCACAAGCATACATATACATGCATACACATGCATGCACAAGCACACACATGCACATGCACACACACATGCACACATATGTGCGTGCACACACTCTACACTCCAGGAGGGCAGATAGTCCGGGCCCCACAGAGCACTGTGAGTGGGGTCCATTTTGTCACTGTCAGCATTAGCTCTAAATTCATGGAGGTTCTGTACTGGGTCCTCGTCAGTCCTCAGTAGTCACGTGTCATCCCGGGCCGGACGCCAATCGTCACCCTCTTCCTCTCGCTGCAGCTCAAAACCCCTGGAGGCAGGGGAGGAAATCAAGGTGAGAATAGACCTGCTGCCGCTCCAGACCGGCCGCCGCAAGCTGGTGGTGAACTTCGAGTGCGACAAGCTGAAGTCCGTGAAGGGCTACCGGAACATCATCATTGGCCCCCGCTAAGGGGCCCTGTGCCCAGCCTCAACTCAGCCTGCTGGGAGCCCCCAACTTGATCCAATCTTTATCCCAAGCTAATGAGCAAAATTTGTCCGTTCTTGGGCCCCAGACCCCAGGGCAGGGCGGGCTGCCTGTGGCAGCTCTTTGGCACGGAATGGACTTCTGGACCTTCTTGGCCCCTGAGCCTGGTTCCCCACCAACCCCTTTGTTGTGAGGAATGTTCTGGGCCACCACACTGGGAGCCCTGACCTTGACTGATGGGGGCTGGGGTGAGAGAAGAGGGACGCACAGCTCCCTCCCCAGCCCAGATGCTGTTGGGAAGCCGCTGAGGGCAGCGTTATTTGATCCACTCCATAGCCCCTTGGAGCAGGCAAAAAAGGGCCAGTGAGCCCGTGGGCTGGATGGAGGAATTTGGCTACACTGTGTCTTGTACCCTCCCCCTGATTGCACCCAGGTGGGGACACCCCAGCAGCCCTGGCCCAATGGTCCCCCACCCGTCTCACCATTGTGAGGCATTTGCTGGCGCTCACAGGGCTGCCACCCCCTTAATCGCCACGGGAAACTGCAGGGTGGGAGCTGCTTGCTGGATGAGGAAACCAAGGCTCGGGGACAGGAGGTGCCCACCCCCACCAGTGGGCTCGTGGTTACGTACAAGGCCCAGGAGCAGAGCCAGAGCCTCTGACTCTGAGTCCAGTGCTCTGGCATGTCTCAGCCTGACCTGACAATGTCACAGAGGCCATTTGGCATCTGACCAGAAAAAGCCCAGATGAGGCAAGGAGGTGGGGAGGGGTTTGGGGGGCAGGGGGTTAGAGCCCTGGGTTCGAGCCCCAGGTCTGGCCAGACACAGTTTTCCCTCTCTGGGCCTCAGTTTCCTCACTGGTCAGAGGAGTGATTAAACCGGCTCATCGCTGAGGTCCCCTCAGCTCCGCCCTTCTGATGCTTTTATGTGGCCCAGCCCTGTCAATAACCACGAGGCCCACTCCCTGCCCCACAGAGCCTTAGACCCCCAGCTCAGGATGTTTCTGAGAGTGAAACCGTGACTGTGACCCCATCCAGACCCCAGCCCTGTCCTGGTCCCCCACCTGTGCCCGGTACTTCCCTTCAGATCCCAGCTCTAGGAGAGAAGAGCCCTGAATTCCACTGTGCTACTCGTGGGCCTGCCTGTCACAACGCCTGGCCTTCACGGGAGCCTTAGCTGCCCGTGCTGGTCACTAACCCACAAGGTCCCCTCCTTGCAGGGCCCGGGCACCCAAACAGCCCTTGCCCCTGGGTCAACTTAGCGAGCCCAAGAATTGTCACCTCTGATTTTATCTCCTGCTCTTTCTACATGGCTGGGCACCCTCAGGCTGGAAGGGGAGGATTCTCTGTTGGGGTGAGGTCACAGCCTCCAGGGCGCCCAGAATGCCAGAGAGGGACTTGGGGAAAATCACGCTGTTGCGCTTAGAACTTTCTGCTTTGCACAGGGAAGAATCACAAAATGAGCCGACATGTACATTTTCTATATAAATATAGCTCTATTTCTCTATGATTTTATAAAACCTTTCGGGTTCCAAGCAGGCAGTAGATGTGCTCTGAACCACAAGGAGCAAACACTGAAATAAAAGAGTTTATTTTTCACATTCAAACAGAGTCTGGTCTGGTCCTTTACAAGCTTTTGAGGGGGATGGATGCGTGACCTCACTCACACCTGGCCCAGCCACCTCCTGCCTAAGAGCCTTTCTTGAGCCTCAGCCCCTCCTCCAGGTTTAAACTTTCTTGGCATTCAAGGCTCTATACACTCCAGCTCCCTCCACCAACAATCCGTGTTTGGGCCACAAGGAACTTCTATATCCTCCAAACACCCCACTAGGTTGTCTACCTCTTAGCTTTTGCATGTGTAGCTCCCTGAGCCTGGAGTGCCCCTCCTCTTCCTTACCAGCTTGGCAAACTCCTACTCATCCTATAATGCTTAACACTGAAGTCACCTCTTCTGTAAAGCCTTCCCTGATTTTTTTCTCAGGCCCCCAGAGTCCTGGAATATGGACCAACTCGAACATTTGTCACAGTGAATTTTACTCCCATGTTGACACATCTTCCCCCTTCCCCATCCTATCTGAAATTCTCAAGGACGGGGATCAAATATCTCCTAAAAAGATGCTAATAAATGCTGAATTGGTAAATCAATGTGTTTCAACTCAGCCCCTGCAGGAACAGTGCTGTCCAATAGAGAACATGAGCTACGAACACAAGCCATTTATGTAATTTAAAATTTTTGAGTGGCCACATTAAAAAGAGTCAAAAGGAGCAAGTGGAATTAGTTTTAACGATGTGCTTTATTTAACCCAATATATCCCAAACATTGTTATTTCAACATGTAATCAATATAAAAATTTTTAGGGAGCTATTTTACATTCTTATTTTCATACTAGGTCTTTGAAACGCAGTGTATATTCCACACTGACAGCCCGTCTTAGTTTGGACCGGCTGCACTGCACGTGCTCCGTAGCCAAGGTCGCAGTCGGCCACCATCCTGGCTGGTGCAGGGCTAGACTGCGACCCCATGAGCCTGGGGACTTGGTCATACATCTCATGCCTCACCGACGAGGCACTCACAAATGTCTCTTGAATGAATAGATGATGGGAGACAGGCCCCACCCTCAGGGAACTCATGTAGAAAGTCATGACATGCACGTAAGAAAATAACATGAAAACACGACATCACATTTTCTGAGTGCTGAATCCTTCTGTCCCTTGCACAGTGCACCCCGGTGCTGGCCAGGGTGGCTCGAATATTGTGTCAATTAGTGACCAGCTGGAAAACAGAAACCACTGGGCTATTTCAGGCTAGAGGGAGTTCATGAGGGAAATTGATTCCAGAGGCATCTGAAGGGTAGGAGGACCAGATGGGAGAGGGGGGATGACTGAGAAATCCGGAAGCAGCTGCGAAGCCCACGAGCCCTGGAGCCAACGTAGCTGCTGGAAACTTCAGAGCCTGCAGAAGTCAGGTACGGCCAGAGCCAGAAGCAGGCTGGCATCTCCCATCCTCCTGCCTTCTGCTACTCAGACAACCCTAAAAACTAAGGGATAAAGAGAGGTTCACTGATTTGCCCAAAGTCGTACAGCTGGTAAGTTGCAGAGCTGGGACTTGAACCCAGGCAGCCTGCCCTCCCCCGCGCAGGGCCCCGCCCAAGAGAAAACCAGATTCCCACCTGCACCCTCCACTCCCTGCAAGTTGCGGGGCTCCTGGGCCAGGGTCTCCCTGCCAACACACACAAGCCTGGCAGCCCTCGGGGAGAGGGGTTCTGATTAGGTCCCTCCTCCTGCTTCTAAAGCCTTTCTCCTCCCCAGCTGCTCTTGTTTACCTAGGATGCCTGCCAGCTCACCCCTCAGCCTCAAACCAAGCCCAGAATAGCAGAACATTGACGGAGTCCAAGACGGAGGGGTGGAGGGTGGAAGGCCAAGCCAGGGCCTCCTAGAAGCACGTTTACCTTGAGGCTGGAACTGGGTCAGAACACACTCCCTCCCAGCAACCCGCTTGGCTGGGCAGTGGCACGGCGACACACACCCGTGCGTCCGTGAGGCCCTGTGTCTCTCTTTCAAGAGGGAAAGCCTAAAGAGAGCCGTCGAAAGCAGAGTGGGGAAAGAATGATGGCGCACGCAGCCTCGAGAACACAGGCTCTGTCGCGACACACACACCGCCACCAACCTCACAGAGCAAGCGACGCCGACACAGAGGACTGCGTCGTTCCCTTCCTAGGAGGCTCGTTCACAGACGGAACTGATCCGGTGTTAGAAGTCGGGCTCACGTTTCCCCTGGTGGGAGAGAAACCAGAGGCAGCACCAGGGGACTTCGGGGGGCTGGGGTGGCTTTGATCTTCTTCATCGGAGTGCTGGGTAAACAAGCACATCAGCTTGTGCCATGTGCCAACCGTTTCCGTATCATGGCGCTCTGTTTGTATGGTACATCTCGATAAAAGTTAAAAAAATACAGTGCTCAAAAATTTGAAAATAAAGTCCAAAGTGGGCTGGGGGAAAGGGAATCCGCATTTTGCATCCCCCTCTGCACCAGGTGCTGCCCTCACGGGGAGCATGGCATGTTTTGGGGGACAGGCTTGAGGGCAGGTGCTTTGGGCAACTCGACTCCAAAGACCACTCCATCTTTTTTTTTTTTTCTGGGAGACGGGGATGGCAGTGGGCTGTACCTCCTAGGGATAGCGTGAGCCTGAAACAAGATGCTTCCCAGGTGGAAAAGCAGACTGCAAGGGCAGACTTTGTCTCATCTGCTGTGAATAGCGTGGGCACGTGGTAGGCCATCGGTGAACACACCGAATGAATGAATCGAAAGCTGTTATTATGATCCCAGCTAGTTCTCAGATCAGGCCACAGGGACCATCATCCCATTTCCCAGATGGCAAAACTAAGGCTTGGAGATGTAAAACCGCTCACTCAAAGTCACCCAGCAAGTTGATGGCAGAGCAGGAGTTGGAATCCAAATGCCTCTTCCATGGCACCTGTGCCGGGAAAAAACTCAAACCATGTTTTTCCTCTGATATGACAGCAACACAGACAGAAGCCTTCTGTGACCAAACATGGGGATTTCTCCCCACCAACAAACAAGCAATCAGTTCTGCGGTGGACACCAGCTGGGCGTTTTCTAATTCAATTCTGACACTGTCTACCTGGAGATAGGGTCAGAGCCGGCAGGTGAGGGTTGTCCCCAAAACTGCCTCCCTCCTTTAGACATCAGTTGCAAATCTGGACCTCCGAAAACTTCTGACAGACCGGCTTCAAGTTGGGGTTCCTATGGCCCTCTCTTTGGTTTTGATTAATTTGCTGGAATGGCTCACAGAACTTAAGGAAACACAATTACTGGTTTATTATAAAGAATATTATGAAGGATACAGATGCGTAGAGTGAGGTATGGGGGAAGGGGCATGGAGCTTCCATGTCCGCCCCAGGTGCGCCACCCTCTGAGAACCTCCACTTGTTCAGCCATCTGGAAGATCTGCGAACCCTGTCCTTTGTGCCTTGCATGGAGACTTCACTGGTTTTCCATGATTGAATTGTGCACAACTGTGTCAAAGTAAGGTTGGACCAAAAGGGTATGAGCTAACCCAGCGAAGCCTGTCTGTTCAGATTCTTCGTGGCCTCTCTGTGCAGCATTCCTTCCTCCCAGGTATGGGGCAGGACCCTCTCTGGAATGAGGGTCTTATGACCCACAATCAGAGTCTTGCCCTGGGCAAGTGAAAGGAGTACAGAGGGAGGTTAGATGGGGAGATTCTGTTTCCTGAGGCCTAAAGCACCCCAACGTCATTACAAAAGTCTGTAACGAGGGCTATGGGAGTCATGAGTCAGGAACCATGAACAAAAATGTGTATTGATATATATATATATATATCTCATAATATCACAGCAGCCCACAGAAGGGCCTGAAAAGTGAAGGGGAAGACTTGATCCCCAGACCTTGGACACTAGAAGTAGCAAGTACCCCTTATCCCCAAGGTCTGAGACAGTTAGAGTTACAAGGTGGGGCCCATAGAGTTACCATATGATCCAGCAATTCCACTTATAGCTGTATACCCAAGAGAAATGAGAACACATAGCCATGCAAAAAAAAAAAAAGTATACAAATGTTTATAACAGCATTATTCATAGTAACGAAAAAGCAAAAATAACCCAAATGTCCATGAATTAGTCAGTGGATAAATAAAACACATTGCAACCATACAATGGAATATTATTCAGCAATAAAAGGAAGGACGTACTGACACCCAGTACAGCATGGATGAAACTTGAAAGTATTACACTAAGTGAAAGAATTCAGAAACAAGACATGTTGTACGCCACGTTTAGAATAGGCGAAGGTATAGACGTAGGGAGTAGATCGATGGTTGCCTAGGCCAAGGGGATGAAGGGATGGGGGAGTTGACCACTCAAGAGGATAGGGTTTCTTTTTGGGGTAATGAATATGTTCTAAATTTTTTTTAAGAGACAGAGTCTTACTCTAGCCTGGGGTCTCACTGTTGCCCAGGCTGGAGCGTGATCATAGTTCATGGCAGCCTTGAACTCCTGGGCTCCAGAGATCCTCCCCACTCAGCCTCCCGAGTAGTTGGGACTACAGGCGCATGCCACTATGACCAGCTAATTTTTAAATTTTTTGTAGAGTTGAAGTCTCACTGGTCTGGAACTCCTGGCCTCAAGAAATCCTCCCACTTCAGCCTCCGAAAGTGCTGGGATTACAGGTGTGAGCCACCGTGCCCTGCCTGTTCTTTCTTTTTCTTTTTCTTCTTTTT
>JAQIFY010001835.1:0-13849 GCA_028533085.1 Varecia variegata | reverse complement strand
AGAAGTTGCCAAATAGTCCATAAGTTGGGAATTGGTTAAATAAAATAGACTATATATACATTTAATAGAATACTATGCAGGGACTAAAAAATGAGGATACCTATAGATGCTGCTTTGGATCACTATTGTCATGTGAACAGTGTGATAACTGTTATGTGAAAAAGGCAAGGCAATAGTGGTGTGTATAGTATACTCACTCCCCATTTGCTTTTGTTTTTAAGGTAGTGTGGAGGATATAGGCATAGCATATTTCTACCAAATCAACACAACACATTTTAATGGTAGTTATTTCTAATTTGGAGTGGGGTGGGAGGGAATCTTTTTTTTACTGTAAAACTTTTTTTAAAAAAGTTTTGTTATAATTGGCATTTTTACTTTTAAAAACCATGTTCATTTATTGCTTATTTTTTAAAGCTATGGTCAAAAAAATTATTTGCCTTCAGTTCAGTTTGGTTTAGTAAATATTTACTGTAAAATCAGTTCAATTTAGTAAAACATTTACAACGCCTGGTGTGTGCTATGTGCAAGGTACTTTGCAACAGACTAAAATAAATAAGCCCAGGCTAGAATATAATGGTAGAGCCTCAAAAATAGACTTTTTGAATCACTTCATCCATTTCCACCCTCTCCCCAGCTGCATTTCTATTTGGAAAGGAATCTGAAGTAGTAGCAGTACAGGCAGGAATAAATGCTTTGGGGAGCTAGCTTGTCCAGGTGCTCATTGTGTCTCCATGGAAACTGGCGATGGTTCTTACATTGACAAGGGAGTCCATTTTGAATCCCCCTCCCCTGTTTCCTGCATTGCCACCAGTTCTTTCTCTGTAGGCCCACCCTTTTCTCCCTAGCATTGGCACGGAAAGCAGGGCTCCTAAGTGGGGTCAGCCAGCGTGGCCTTATTTACTTACTGTTTCTGAGTGTCACCAGAAAATGAGTGTTACTCTGAGGGGAACTTCAAAAACACCTAAATTGAGGCTCTGTTATTCAGTGGACCCATACTGTTTTGTAGGGGAATACAGAGTTGAAAAGACAGCCTTGCTAAAGGAGTTTGGCATCTAGGAAGGACAGTCAAGTTTTACTGTATGAAAGGACTTTGGGGTTAGACATACTAAATTTGGACAGAGGCACCTTTTTAAATACTAAGTTAATGAAAAGAGAGAACTGCTAATGAGTCTTCACAAAGCCGCTTTCAGTTGTAGGGTTTTCTGCATGGGTTTGTGGCAGATGTTCCATCACACAGATATTTATATGTTTCCTACTAGACTGATCTTCCTAACAGCAAAAACCACCCAGTGTCTTTGTCTCTCTAGGCAAGGACTGAGCCTGGCTCATGGAAGAAGCAGAATACATTTCTTGAATGAACAATAGTCTCAAAAGTGATATTTCACATATCTCAAATTCATATTTAAATATTTTCAAAATTTTAATGTTTAATCCAACTTTTGTAACCTCTTTTGAATGTCCTTAGTTGTTTCAAGACCTGTTATAACATTTTAAGTTGAAAATTAATTTAAAAAGTTGGTATATGAAAACATGGTAATTTATTTTCTATATTTCCCTATTATGAGTGTGCAAAATAAATTCAAATGTTTGTGACTGCCTCCTTTTTTTCATGGACTTTTTCTGGAATTGTAATCTTGTTTTTTTAAAAAAATTTCTAATACTGTGCTTATTTCTGAAGAGATCTCAGGGAGATAATCAATAATTAAATACTTACAGATATTTAGTTCTAGCCTAAATATATTTTTATGACCAGTTTGTTTTTTATAGTTAAAAAACATTATTTGTGAGCTAAAACCTATTCACAATTATGGACCTGCAATTAATTTGGCATCACTGATCACCTTAATTTAAACCTAGCTATACATGGAATTTTGTCTTTATTTGATTTCTAGCTCTTTGTGCTCTTGTTATTCTCTTACTTATTTACTTTTAATTTACTTTGTCTACACCCTATTTCATTAAATAACTTTGTTTATTGGAGAAGTTTTAGAAGAATATGCACTAATCGGTTGTTATCTGCAGTAGTTTCTGAAAGGCTGAGGTTGTAAATATATATTTTTTTGGCCTTAGTTTTCTAATTTTCTTTAATGATCTTCCTGGTTATGTAATAAGGAGAAAATTGTTTTAAAATAAAAAGATTGTTTATTTTCTGTGTTTGTGTGGGGGCGCAAAATGCACCTTCTTTGATGTTGTTTCAGAGTCCTTTTCCCTGGAGGAAGTGTCGACCTCAAGCGCTCAGATTATGCCAGAGTGGCCAAAATATTTTACACATTGGCCATACAGGTAAATATCAGTTATTGCTTATTTTTCCAGTTTGGGTTTTATAAATTTCTGTGAGGATAATTCCTTTTTTAAGCATGTGGTCAGGCTTCCTTCACAATGAGCCCTTCAACCTCGTCACTCCTTTAGCCTTGATGCCTTTGTTCTTTCTTGAACAGCTGGTGGCTGCTTCCACCCATTTTCTGTGGGCCTTTCAGAACCCTGCTAACTGTTCCTCCCTGTTGGTGCTCCTTAATGTGAACCATGTCCTCTTGTGGCTTGGTGATTCTTGTATCTCTCTCTGACCTCTTTTTATGGTATACTTGGCATTGTTCCTGTGTTATTAATTCTCATCTCCTCTTGAAATCTGCTCTTCTCCCCAATTCATTCAATCCCAGTTGCCCTTTCTTCAGCATCACTGTAGACTCCATGTTGATTTGTCAAGCAGAACCTCTGACTTCTCCTTTGTAATGTTCACACTGGGCCTGCCTTTGCACCACAGCTCAGAACCTCACTTACTATTTCTCTCCTCAACTTTTAACAGCAATTTTTAAATTAATCTGTCTGGCTCTAGTATCTTGCCAACACTCCCTTAAATATTTCCCTAAATAACTATTTTTTAGCTTTTGAGATACCTGTTTAAAAACTTTTAATAGCTAAGCTAAATAACCTGTAGCCTTTTATAGTCTTTGGGTCAAGATATGTTCACGGCTCATCCTTTCCAGCATGTGTGGGAGCTGGGTCTGAAGAGAGATTAAGTGATAGCCTATTTATGGATCCTGGAGAATTCTTCAGAAATCCATGTATAACTCAGGGTGCTGCCTGCTAATGATAAACAGGATGTATAAATTTTGTTTTGAAAAGTTTAAATAAACTTAGTTTTTTCTTTTTCTCACTCTGCAAAGAGTTTTGATGATGGAGACTATTTTCCTGTGTGGGGCACATGCCTTGGCTTTGAAGAGCTTTCGTTACTGGTTGCTGAAGAGTGCTTATTAACTCTCACGTATACCACTGGGATCAACATGCCACTGAACTTCACTGGAGGTAAGAATATTCTTTTCAGTCCTTTTAAAGGTATGTACTGAGCAGGATTAGTAAGTGGCAAATATCAAAAAATGCTTATAACATTAAGTTTTAGATTATTTACACAGGCTGAAGATGTGAATGACCACATTTGTACTCATTTATGAAGATGACAAAAGGCATTTTGAATTTTGGTATCTCATTGCTTCTGGTGATAGCAGGACCATGTGTGATTAAGAATTCTGAAACTGGAACGGCTTTAAGTCCTAGCTTTCTCACTTTGGCCATGGGGAATCATTTAACCTCTCTCAGCTTCAATTTCCTTGTCTGCAAGAGGGTATATCTCTTAGAGTTTCTTGTGAGAATTAAGATGATGTTTTCCAGGCACTGTGCTCAGCACTTTTAGCACAACTCTTATAAATGTTAGCTATGATTATTGTTATCATTATGATGTCAACATTTTCCCCTTGACTGTGTACTGTGTTTTAACTCCAACTGAGTGCACTGCAATTTAATTCTGACACTAACCACCTAGAGTTAAATGGCATGGTCCCCAACAAGACTGCCTTATTTCACATGCCAGCCACAGGTCACATCCCCAGACCATTCACACTTATTACCAACCGCTACAAAGAACTCATAGAACGCAGAAAAATACTGTATTTGGTCACCAACCAGGAACTCCAGTGTGTCCAGGGTTTTTATTAGAGTTCTATTACAAAAGCATGACTGATCGAATCACTGGCTATTCTTCAGCCCCTCTTCCCTCCTTGGAGGTTGGGCTGACTCAAAGTCCCAACCTTCTAATCATGCAGTTAGCATTTCTGGTGATCAGTCCCCATCCTGAAATAATCCAGGGGCCCACCTTGAGTTGCCTCATTAGCATAACAAAGACACTATTATTCCTCTGGAAATTCCAAGAGTTTTAGAAGCTCCCGGTCAGGAACCCAGGACAAAAACCAGACAGATTCTTTATTATACTACTCTGTATAAGTAGATAATGATTTTTGTAGGTTCCTAATCTTTGAATCTTCAGAATTGAATGCTACCAACTAATCCTCTTCTCATGAGGATTTTTGAAGGAAAACAATCATACATAGAACTTATAGAATGCTTTATACTTTTGAAAGCTCTTTATTCCATTGTCTCACTTAAGCATTGCAGGAACCCTGTGGGAAGTATATGTATTAGGTCAGACTACTTTGGTCATGTGTTGCAAAACCCAGTTTGTACAAAAAAGGAATGTTGGGGTTCTCGTGGAAGCTGTTAGCAAGAATGAGGAGCCTGGTTTGGAACAGCTAACATCAAAGCCTTGAACACATCACAATTTTTTGTTTTCTGTTTGTTGGTGTTTGAATCTGTGCATCTGACTACAGACCCTTCAGTATTGACCACTAAGATATATTGCTTTTTTGATTTGTTTACTAAGTAGAAATTTTTTGGCTTGGTTAATGTTTCATTGTAAATGATTACCATTTTTAACCTTTGAAGTCCCAAATACCTTTGAAAATACATTGAAAGTTCTGAATTCTTTCCTGGGAAAACAATATATACACATGTGGAAATTTTTAACCTGTTTTTTCAAAACTGTCTAGGAAACGCTAGTTCCCTAGCAGATTGTCTGCATATTCTGTGGGTAGCCTTGCTAATTCTCATACCAGAAGAATTTTACTTATTCACGTTAAAATTCTAGAAGAAAAGTACTTAAGTCTGGAGCATAGGTGAATTTATGTTAAACACATTTTGTGCTAGATTGGAATACTTCTGTGAAAATGATGTGTTTTGCTTATCATTTGGTCACCTTGATTATGTCTTAATAAAGGCCTTTCTTTGGCTGCAGATAAAGTGGCCTCAGTGGATTTTATTTTTTGTGTGTTTAAGTTATTTCTCTTGTGCTTAAATTATCTCAGGTTCATTGCAAAGCAGAATGTTCCGGAATTTTCCTGCTGACTTGTTGCTGTCATTAGCAGCAGAACCTCTGACTGCAAATTTCCACAAGTGGAGCCTCTCCATGAAGGTATCAGGTTTATTATGCAATGAAATTAATAGCATTTAGAATCACTACAGAAGGAATCATTTTGTTTTATTTTTATACTCTAGAATTTTACGATGAATGAAAATTTAAAGAAGTTTTTCAAGGTATTAACTACAAATACAGATGGCAAGACTGAGTTTATCTCAACAATGGAAGGTATATATCACTATAGCATGTGTACTTTATTTCACTTATTAATTTTGGTTTATATGGCTTTTTTGTTATGAATAAAATCATGTTATTTTGGGGCCTGAAGATGGAAGTTAGGGCATTTTGGGAGACATATTTTGTCCCGTTCCACATCAATTGCAATTTACCTGGGTATTTTCTAGAATGGAGTGAAGAAGAAGAAAAGTGAAGAGTAAGGAGGGAGGGGATGAAGAAATAAATGAAGAAAGTGACTTTTATTTTTTACAATTGCTTATTAAGTACCTTGACAGACTCTCCCCCAGACAAGAACACAAAATGTGGTTGATATAGAAGAGCATCTTAAATACATTGATGAAGTGGCAAGGAAATAAAGATACTTGGGCGCAAAACTTCAAGATTTGAGTATTTAAACCAGCATTATTATTGAATTAGGAGAATTTGAAACAAAGCTCAGGACCCTCTACATGGACAATACTTCATGGAGCAGGACCTGAAAGGCTATACCTGCAATATAAGGGTGAACTCAGAATACACCTGGAATCCTGCCTGCAGAACTGCAGGGAGAATTATGCATCTTGAATCTTGGCAGTAAGGGAGTAGGGCAGCGCAGTGAATAAGCTTTGAGTATTCATAAAGACAAACTGGTTTTCCTAGTGTGGCCTGCATTGTACTAAGTGGGAAGTTGGAAAATCTCAGGTCAAGAATTTTGTTCAAAATTGTCTTAGACTAGTAATACCCACACATACACCGCTGAAGCAAATATAAATAATTCTCTTGGGAGAACCAGGTGTTCATCTCAGGCTTCAAGGAATTTCCATATATAAGGCTTGAAGGAAAATGAGCAATTCACAGCCAAAAGATCACTAATGTACAAGGAAGCAAAGTACCATGAATGAGAACTTGCAGACCCAACAGATGCAGAAGCAGACCTGATTAGAATTATGAGATACAGTATAACATAACTTTTAAAGAAATGAGGGCCGCTTGAAAATGTAAGTATGAAATAATCAGATTTAAAAAGAACCAAATTCTGCTATTAGAAATGAAAATGTAATTGAAATAAAAATCTCAGATGTGTTAATCAGAAGGTTAGACACAGTCAAAGATTAATGAACTAGAATGAAAGATAGATCTGAAGGAAACATTGAGAATCCAGTATAGACAGAAGTATAAAATGTGTTGAAAGAAAGATTGGAACCTGGCAGATAGAGTGAGAAGTTCTAACATACCTAACCAGAAATTTGGAAGGAAAAGGAGAAAGTGGGATAGAGACAGACTCTATTTCCATATAAAAAAATAAATTTCAGGTGGATGAAAGACCTAAGTGGAAAGGAAAAGTATAACAAGGTTTTAGAGGAATTAAAGGAGAATGTCATCTCATGTAAGGTAAGGAGTTTTGCAGACAAAAGCGAAACACAAACCATAAAAGAAAAGATTAATAAATTCAGCCAAATTATGAAGTTATATTCTTAAAAAGCACAGAGGAGGGAAAAAAGGAGATATTTGTAATGTATATAACTGATAAAGGATATGCATCTAGTTTATATAAAGTAAAACCATGAACTGAGAAGAAAAGACAGCCTATTAAAAATGGATAAGCTGGGTGCAGTGGTGCACACCTTTAGTCTCAGCTACTTGGGAGGCTGAGGTGTGAGATCTTTGAGCCCAGGAGTTGGAGATGAACTTGGGCAACATAGTGAGACCCTGTCTCTGAAAACTAAAATAAAATGAAATAAAAAATATATAAAATAGATAAGAGATTTGAATAGGTACCTTATAAAAGAAACTTGATTTGTTATATACACATATTGTTCAGATAAGTTGCTCAGTGTAATTACTGATTAGGGGACTGCAAATGGAAACCAAAGTGGAAAACCATTTTACACCCACCAGACTAGCAAAATTAAGAAGTCTTCTGGTGACAAGTGCTACCCAGTATGTGACACAGCAGGTGCTCTCATGCACTTATGACTGGAATATAAATGCTACAACTACATTAGAAAACATTTTGGCATTTCTTAATAAAGTTGAACATTTTCCAGTTCTATTACCCAGCAATTCTGTTACTTGATTAAAAAATACCTTAGTGAAACTTTTCATGTACATAGAAATGTACATGACACTGTTGTTCATACTAGCAAAAAATTGGAAACAACCCAAACATCAGACAGTGCAAAAGATAAATAATACTTACTACACAGCTGTTAAAATCAATGAGCACACACATCTGCTTGCATCACTGAGTGAATCATGAAAGCAATTTTGAGTTAGAGTGGCAAGTCACAAGGTAATATACACTATGTTTGCATTTATATGATGTTTAAACCTTGGCAAAAAATAATATATTGTTTGGTGGTAATTCTGAGGAAAATATGGGGCAATGAATAATTACGACAGTCATTCTTACCAGGCTGAGGGGAGGGAAATATGGTTTGGGAGGGACACTGACAGGGCTTTGGGAATGTTAGTCTTGTTTTAGTTCTTAGTCTGGGTGATAGGAAATCAGGTCCTCGTTTTGTTTCTTAAGCTGTGTGTGTATGTTTTGTGCATTTTTCCAAATAAGTTATATTTTACAATCCTAGAAACTGAAAAAGTAGATGGAGAAAGAAATGTTGCCAAGTGAATAATAGTAGTGAGAAGAGGTTGGGGACAATAGAATGCACAGTTTGGTCCTCATGTGAGTTGGCAGCCAGATCACTGGGCTTTTAGCCCCAATTAACTCCTCATGGTCCCTGAGTCCTGGTGAGAAGGATTAAATGAGAAAATTCTAGTACCTGGTGACAACCTGTGGAGTTACCATGGTAGCTGTTTTATCTTTCAATAAAGGTAATGTAGTTTAGGACATTAACATTTTTTCAGACAGGAATGTCACTTATAATCTGTAACAAATGTTAGTAAACTCTAATATGGGTAAGTATACTATACCCCCGTAGTTTCCAGGGATGTAGAATAACCTGAATGTTTAGGATGACTCGTGGACATGGTGTGAATTGAACTTTGTTGACATATATGACATATATGGATATTTTCTTTTCTCCATTGAATATGTGCTTGTCTTTGATGTATGGGTATGTTTTTCTGAGTAGATGCCTTCCAGTCTTTGGATATATCTTTGGGTATATCCATCTTAGAGTATTTCTGACTAACCTGTGTAAGTAGCAAACTCCAGAAAGAGTAGAAGGTGTCCCACCAGTACTGATTAGTATAGATGGTCACACACCCTTTACTAGGCAAGCTGTACAGGTCTTGCAGTGCAGTGCAATACAAGGTGATGGATTGGCCAGAAGGCTTGAGAGGAGATGTCATTTTACAGATGTTGTCTCCTGCTCTCCCAGGAGGTAAAGACTGGATGACTGTAAACTTGGATTGGGACCTCTTGTGGAACAAGGCTTGATGGGATGGGGCAGACGGAGGTGCCAGGAGAAGTCGGAAGTGGAAATGGAGCCCAGAGAGGGAGGAGGCTCCATCTGCTGTGTGTGTCAAATGGCCTCCTTGCCCTGTCTTTCAGTTGGTGAGGCTGGTTAGTGCCACCTGAGAGCCAAGGGTACTGAGTGGAATAAACTAGAATAAAGTAAAAGTAGTACGTGTTATTCAAAGGTTGGTCATATCATGGGCTTGCTTCTGGGGAGGTCAGACCTTAAGGATTTAGAAACGATATCCAGGGAATTCTGGGGCAAGTTATTCAACCCAATCTGAAGCGAGCTTCTCATCTGAGCTTTTCATCTTCTCTCCAACCCTCTTTCCCCACCTGTGTTTCTTATTTCAGTGGGTAGCATCACATTTATCAAATCATCCGAAGTCAGAAACCTGGGAGTTGTCCATGACCTCCTGCCTCTACTCTCCACATCTAAGAAATTCATGCCAATTTCCGTCTCCCAAATCCTTCTTGAATGTTTCCTCGTCCCTATCCAGCCCGCCCGTGTCCTACGTCATCATTAACTACCTGCCACCAGGATTGCTGCAGGGGTCCCCTCACCTTTCCACAAGTCCGTCTTCCAACCAGCACTGGTGATCCCCCTGGAGTGCCAGTCTGGTCATGTTGCTTGAACAGAACTCCTCAGTGGCTCTTTAGCATTGGAGAATGAAGTCTCGATTTCCCAGATCATCTGCTCACCCTCTACCTGTCTTCACCTCCAGCCTGCCACCCTGAGTGACCTGTTGAGCACACAGCCCTCCACGGAGCTGTATTTTGCACCTCCGTGCTTCTTCTCATGTCCTTTCCTCTTCTCTGAAAAGCTGTCCTTCCCCTCCAGTCCCTTCTCCTGATGAACTCTTAGCTATCTTGAAAGACTCGGCTCAATTGCCATCTCCTGGAGGCCTTCACCACCATTGTTCCTCCTTTCCATGTCTTCAGTGCTCTTTGTGCTACGTGGGAATGTTTCTTATTGCCGTTATTTTTTCATGTTTTGTCTTTCCCTGTAGACTAAGAGCTCGTTGAGACCTAGAACTGTGTTTTATTCTCCCATGTGTTTCCAGGGCTTTGTGTAAAGCTCATAGATGTTGAATGAATGCCTAATTATTTAAGTGATACAGTATTGGGTTTGAAGTTAGGGAATCAAGTTTCTTGTTGGTTCTACTCATGGCTGTATCGTATCAGGCTCATTTGTAAATTTCATCACCTAAAATTTTTCTCACACCTCCAAGATAGAACACTTGAGATACTCTATATTTGCATATTTTCTTTCTATTCTTGATACTTTTGTTCTAAATTAGTAGGCAGGGCATGATTCCTGCAGTTTTCAGGAGCCTGCATTGGTCTTTTAGTAATGCAGTTTACTGAAGAAGAGTAAATCTTACTTGTTTCTGAATGTCAGTGTATCTGTATGAGGGAATTTCAAAAAGTTCATGGAAAATGGCATTAAAAGATTAAAAAAATAAACTATTTCTCAGCATAATCTCTGTCAAGGTCAATGCACTTTTATAAGCAATGATACCAGCTATTTAGTCCATCCCTGAAGAACTGAGGGTCCTGGGAATTTACCTTGTCGATGCAGTCATTTTTAACATTACCTGAAGAAAAATGGATGTCCTTTAAAAATTTTTTTAAGATTAGGAAACAAAAAGACATCAGAGGGGCCAAATCAGGGCTGTGAGGTGTATGCCTAATGATTTCACACTGAACTCTTTTAAAATTGCCCTTGTATGGTGAGAGGAATGAGCAGGAGCATTGTTGGGGTGGAGAAGGACTCTCTGGTGACACTTCCCTGGGCATTGTACTGCTAAAGCTTTGGCTAACTTTCTCAAAACACTCTCACAATAAGCAGATGTTATTGGTCCTCACAAAGTCAACAAGCAAAATGCCTTGAGCATCCCTAAACACTGTTGCCATGACCTTTGCTCTTGACCGGCCTGCTTTTGCTTTGACTGAACCACTGCCACCTCTTGGTAGCCACTGCTTTGATTGTGCTTTGCCTTCAGAATCGTACTGGTAATAGTAAAGCCACATTGCATCTCTTGTTTACCCTTCTTTGAAGAAATGCTTCAGAGTCTTGATCCCATTTGTTTAAAAGTTCCATTGAAAGCTCTGCTCTTGTCTGTAGTTGATCTGGGCACAACGGTTTTGGTACCTATCAAGTGGAAAGTTTGCTCAACTTTAATTTTTCAGTCAGAATTGTGTAAGCTGCACCAGTTGAGATGTCTATGGTATTGGCACATGGACAAAATGAATTTTTTCCTCAAAAATTGATGTGAATTGTCTGCTGCTGTGAGGTTCATCTTCAACATCACCCCATTTATTCGTAAAATGAATTATCCATTTGTAAACTGCTGCCTTCTTTGGGGCATTGTCCCCATCAACTTCTTGTCCTGAAGCGATCCACCCGCCTCAGCCTCCCAGAGTGCTAGGATTACAGGCGTGAGCCACCACGCCCGGCCTCCCATCAACTTCTTGAAAAGAGTTGATTTCGCTATTTTTCCACCCAAGCGCCACCAAAAATTTGCTTGTTTTCTTGCTTTGCTTTTGGCAGAATTCATGTTGCTCTGATAGGGGCTCTTTTCAGACTAATGTCTTATTCTTCTTACTACCCCAAACTAGATCCTGTTCAGATATGTCATAACAAGTTAGTATAAGTTTATTTTGATATAAAACATTTTGAAATCCATGCAGTTTTTTCATAATACTCATTTTCCATGAACTTTTTGAGGACCCCTTATATTTATCTATATGTGTTCCTTTCTCTATAATGTATTAGATAAATCCTCATTATGATTTATCACTTAAGGCATTTTTTTAATTCTCAAAAATGCTTTGCATATCTTGAAGAAATATACTAGAAGATCTGCCTTTCAGTTAACTGTGTGTGGCAGTGAATTTCCTAGTCACCCAGCCTGTGGGTCTCTTGCTGGTAGCTTCACGTGTAGTCCTTTTTTTTTTTGTTTATTTTTTTTTTTTTTCCCAATGCTCAGTGCAGCTGGAGGGTGTAGTCCTAAGAGCTGAGAGAAGGGGCAAGGTCACAAGAGGGCTGGGGGAAAGGCAGTGGGGAAGGACAAGCAGAGCCCCTAGAGCTGCTTGTGGTAGGTTTTTCCTCTTGGGAACCCCTACAAGCCTAGGATAAAATGTTCCTTTTCCCGTGGCCTGCTCTCCAGTGGAAGAGCCTAGTGGGATGTGAGTGGACAGTGCTCTTTCCCCTAGATACCACTTCTTTCAGCTAAGTCTCTTCACTTCTCCAAGTACTTTCTGATAGTAGTCATGGTTATAATTCCAAAGCACAAAATAATAGAGGGGAGGCCTTTTTTATTAAAATGAGGAAAGGCATATGAAGAAGAATGAATATGTACATTTTCAGGAGCTAAATATTACACATATTCATGTTTTTAAGAAATTGTGGAAGTTTTCAAGCTTATATAAAAGCAAAACAGTAATATAATGAACGCTGGGTACCTATGTATCAGCTTTAACAATTGTCAACATATATGTGGCCGTTCTTGTTTTATATCTGCTTTCTCCCCACACTGGATTATTTTTTGAGGCAAATCCCAGGGATCATACCATTTTATCATTAAGAGTTCTAAAAACAATTGAGTTATGTTACCAAGAATCTTTAACACCAAATTTTAAAGTTTTAAGAACATTTTAAAAATTGATACCATTCCTTAGGGACAGTGTCTATTAAAAAAAATTGACAACATGAAGTCGTCAGTCATTCCTTAGACTGAGAGAGACACACAGTTTAGGCTGGGACAAATTGGCTTGTGTAAAAGGACACCAGCATTGCTGCCATAGTTCATTGTCATATGAATAATAAGTCTTCATCATGGGAGGGCATGAAGGAATGGCATGAAAGGGAGAAGAAAGAGACCCATCATGGAGAAAAACTTGTGTCACTAATGTGCACTTGAGTGTTGAACTGGGATAGATTCCTCCGCTCAACTATTTTACTTTACTATGGTTGTCTAGAAAAGCAAATCATACTACAAATTGTAAAAGCTTGCGTATCAGTGAAATACATTATTGGGAATTTTCACATTGACTATGAGTAGAAGTTATTTTGTGTCTGAGAGAATATGTACGATTTTACTTTGTCTGATATAGTGAGTTATAAAATAATGTATTACATAGGATATAAAACAATTTCATCATCATCTTAAACCATTCTCAATACTTAACTAGTTTATGTTCTTCATACAGGATATAAGTTTCCAGTATATGCTGTCCAGTGGCATCCAGAGAAAGCACCTTATGAGTGGAAGGAGTTAAAAGGCATTTCCCATGCACCTAATGCTGTGAAAACTGCATTTTACTTAGCAGAGTTCTTTGTTAATGAAGGTAATGTGTGGTACATAATTTTGCTTCTCCAGTGTAGTTTTGTAAGAGATTGCCCTCGTCTGAACTTTTGTCTGCTCTTTTGCACTGTAAATGTTCTGTAAGTTCTGTAGGTTCAACTTGAAAAAAAAAAACTAAATAATGTGAAAGCCCTGAAATGGAGATATTTGATACTCAGGTAAAGCCAGGACAATTATTTCAATAACCGTATCATACATGATAGAGCGGGCAGCATTCTTGAACAGCAGCATAAAGAATGTTGAGTTCTTTTTTTTTCTTTCTTTCTTGGATACTTTTAATTTAGATTCTCCTCCATTACTCTTCTTTTTTAGGAATAATGTTTTAATCATAACATTCTCTGAGAACTGGATGTTATTTTTCCAAGACAATGATGTGATACCCACTAGCCTGTGATTTTAAGGATGCTCATCTGTAGTTAATAAACTTTGCTTGCTTTTTGGTTATAAAAGCACAGGTATTTGGTTATAAAAGCACAGGTGTTATATTTGTGGGTGAAATTGAGAATTTAGTTGTAGTTGCTTATTTTTTAGTTGAGTGATATGGGTACAGTAAGTTCTCACTTAATATGGTTGATAGGTTCTTAGAAACTATGACTTTAA
>JAQIFY010001834.1:0-13850 GCA_028533085.1 Varecia variegata | reverse complement strand
TGATTTTCCTGAGTTCTAGATAGATTCTTGTTATCAGTCCTTTATCTGATGTGTAGTATGTGAAAATTTTTTCCCACTCTGTGGGTTGTCTGTTTACTCTCATGACTGTTTCTTTGGCTGTGCAGAAGCTTTTTAATTTAATCTTTAATCAAAGTTGTCCTGTTTGATCAGAATTTAAATCATATATCAAGTTTTCCAACACATATAAAATATACATGTGTATACATACACAAACACATATATATAATTTTGATAAAATTCCACAGTCTATGGAGAAAAATATAGAAATATAATAATAATAAAACATGTTTTTGAGTGTGAACATTTGCATGTATTTCTTAAAATTTACTTTACATGATTATTAAAATCCATCATATTTGTTCAATTTCAAACAACATGAGAGCTTTATAATATTATATTTAACTTAATCACTCAGCAACATTTGTTACATTTATTTTTTTTTTTTGCAAAGTTAGGTATGAATATAATAAGGATGTCCTACTCTTAACAGATTTAGGATTCTTTGGATGAAATGGAACACAAGTTAAAAAACTAACACCTATTTAAAGAACAAGGCATAGTATGGTCTTTCAAATCAAATATCCTTATTATAGTTTAATTAATCAGGATGAATTTATTTTTGAAAATTATAAAATAAGTCATAGCTGCTTATGAGAAAAAGTTGTTCGTTTTCTACTTAAAACATTGTGTTTTTAAGGGCATGCATTAGTTATATATCACCACAATTGTCATGTGTTCCAAACCACTCCAAATCTTAGTGACTTAAAACAATAATAAAGTGGTTTCCAAGACTGCACATAGGCTGGAGTGGCTCTGGTTCAGGCTGCAGTTCATCCTAGCTACAGGCTTCCAGTTTGTGTTCACATGTTTCCACATTCTCTTTGGAGCAACAGATAATTAAAGCATACTCTTTTCATTGAGTGTACTAGGAGTGCAAGCAGATAAGCAGAAGCATGAAAAATCTCTTAATACCTTGGCCAAACTGGCAAGTGTCACTGCTTTCCATTTTCCACTGAGAAAACGGAGATATGATAAAGTGGAGAGCTGCTGCACCCAGCATTTCACAGAGGTGACACAGAGAGGCTAACATATCTTGGCTATGGTAGAATTACCAGCAACGTCACGCTTACCTTTTTAAAAAAAGTAGGATTTTAGTTATTGATATGAAAAGTGTAATATATAGGGAAATGAATCTTAGATTAACCATGTATGTAAGAAATGGATTATGCAAGTTGAAAGCACCATGTTTAAAAGAAAATAGTTTCTGGAGCATTACACTTTACAAAATCAGATCTTTTGAAGTGTCATCCAATGTCCTTCATCGTTACTATGTGTTTCTCTGAAAAGTGGCTGTTAGATATTAACATATATACCATCTATGGATCAGCAAAAGGATGAAAGAAATGGAAAAAATTAAAAGCCATATGAGAAAAATCATTATATGCCTTCCCAGGGAACAATCAAAATATTGTTTGCTTCATTTGTTATTGTCCACAGACATTTCTGATTCTGTTCATGTTCTCAATTGGTAAGAAGAAATTTTTCTTTACACTTAGCTGGCATTGTCTGATAAATGGCAAACACATTGTACCAGGAACTTCACAAAGATTTAATCTGCCTGAAAATAGCTGGACAAAATATATAGGACAAAAAAGGTCCAACGTAAAATTAAGTGCCAAGTACACGACATTTGGGATTTGAGAGTGAGTGCCTTTCCTCTGGGATCTTGTGCAACCAAGAACTTTAGGGATATTGCCATTGAGTAAATCTCTAAAGTTTCTTGGTTTGGAGAAAGTTTCCCTACTGAGTTAACTGATAGAGAAAAACATGATAATAGGAATGGAAGGATAAATATGCATACTGATGGTAACTGCACCAGAACAATCTGGCTCAACTTTTATGTAACAAAGTTGTGAGTTGCCTTTCAGTTGCCATGGACCCCCAAGTTGAAAATCATGTCACCCTGACCATGCCCAGATGAACTAAGGGTGCAACCACAGGTGGAACCTAAGTGCTTGGACCCAGGAACAGGGACTGAATTAGGAAGCAGACATCACAAGGCAGGATCCAGGATCCAATCAGATCAAGCCCTAGCATCACCCCTTTGCAAGGTCCAATCAGATCATGCCTCACTACCCAATGCTTAAAAAATTCAACCCAGACCCTACTCTGGGAGACAGACTTGAGTGTTTCCTCCTGTGCCTTTGTCAGTTGACTTGCAATAAAGCTTTTCTTTTCTCAAAGCCATGGTATTGGCTTTTATGTTCACTGGGTAGTGAGTGCATTGATTGCTTGGTAACACTGATCATTTATATTAATGCTATATTGCTGCTGAGCTATAAGCAATTTGAATTAACATGCATGATGGATCACAAATGTAATCTTTTGATGCTCTAATTTTAAAAGGGAAAAAAGAAGAACTAGAAAGCATATTGTTTGGTTTATGATCAATTGCAGGTTTTACATATGTGCAAGTGATTTAAAAATCAAAAATGAGAAACTCTGCTCCTTTGCAAAAACTTTCATTTTTTTCTTCCAATATCATTAGTCAACATGCTGTCAAGGGTGAAATCTGATATTTGAAGGCCCATTAGAGAAACCTCATTTTTGTGTAAATAATTCTGGGTGTAGATCACAGATAATCCTCTCATGAAGCTGAAATGGCACAGAAAGTTCTACTCTAGGATGTAATTTACATGCTGAAGTAAATATGTATTTCAATTGATAACATAACTCTAAATGTTTTTCAAAAGAATTACAAATGGTGGCCCAAGTGGCAGATGTGCCATTTTGATCATTGGTTGGCAATGTCAAATTTTCCCACTAAGGAAAAAAAATCACTACCCAATATAATAAATAATAAATGTGCTAAAGATGAATGAGCAATGAAAGATTAGTGTACAGGTGTAATATCTTAAATATTTGATTTGATCAATCATGTCTCTTGCATGCCTTTTGTTCAGTTCAAAAGACTTAACACACCATTCTAGTCTATAATAAATTATGTGTGGGTTAAGTGTAAAGAGTATATATTTTATTTGAAATTATATTTTTAATGAGTCTGAGGCAGTTTCTAGTATCTAATTACACTACCTCAAATGTCAGTGATTTGATAAATTAATGTCATCTATATTTATTATATCTATAATAAATATCTATATTGCACTTGTCTCTTTGGTCTTCTTATTTTCCCATAAAGATCATCTCCAGTTTTTAAAGCTCTTTCTTAAGCTAATTAGCTTTTACTTTACTAATTAAAGAATACACTAATTAAAGAATATAGTAAAACATGTTAATACTAAGTACGCACATTTACAAAATGAGTTTGTGGGAAGGGAGAAATTATCTGGTGAAAGAAAACATTGAGAATTTCATTTATTGAGAAAATTTCTATCAAGTGAATTTAAATGTCCTAATAGCGTTTTTCATTTCAGCAGTCTAATATTAAAGATCAAAGTTCCAATGTTGAAATATTATTGTTAGATTTTTATTTACTATTTCTAAATAGCACCTTTTTTGATGTTTCATAGTTAGCAGTTGATCTGTGCCATATTTTGATATGCATTGTCATGGTATAATAGATGTATAAGCTAACTAAATTAAAAAATTTACTTGTTTTGTAAACTTTTAATTTAGTTATCAGAAAGACAAAAGAATCTCTTTTTTTACCCCACATAGGACATTGTTTTTTATAATGCTAAATCAGGATTTCACGCGTTATTAACTTGTGGGACCAGATGATTGTTTGTTATGAAGGCTGTCTGAAGCACTGATGTGTCTATGTCCTAATACCTACTTCTTATAAGAAAACCATTCATACTGGATTATAGTGCACCCTAATGACCTCATTTTAACTTAATTATCATTCTAAAGCTCTAATTTCAAAATACAGTTACATTCTGAGGTATCTGTTATTAGGACTTCAACATGTACCTTTTGAGGGACACAGCTGAGACCATAGAAAATTATATTTGAAATTGTTTCATATTTTTGTAAAGTACTAAACTTTACAACTTTAAATTATCATGAGTACTCTCTGCCGTTCATTTGTGTATCCCTATTTTTAGGTAATAAGTAAAAATTGTAAAATCTCTTATTTCCCTAAAGAAAATACTTGCTTTTACCCCAACATAACAAAGAGGGGAAAGAGAATCAATATATGTTCAAAGCCAAAATGTATGAGAGTAAAAGAGAAAGCTCAGAACTTGTCTCTAAGAGTTGTATAGCTCTCCCAAAGAACATGCTACCCTGTGGCTAGGTAACAAACTAATGTACAGTATCCTACACGAATAGTTCCATCTAGCAAGAAATATGCATATCTCTTTAGGGGCTTTGAAAGGATTGCAAAAATTGTAAGAAAAAGTGTTTGAATACCAAACAAATTACTAAAATCTGAAGTAATATGGAAGGATTTAATTTCTAATAGTCTTAGTTTTTATTCTTTAAAGATAACTAATAAAGTTTCAAAATTTTTGATGTCATTTTTTCTGAGATAATCATATTATGCTAACAACAAATACCTCCTTAAATTTTTTTTGTTGTTGTTGTAAAGTTTAATTTGATATTATGTAGTGGAAAAGGGGCTCCATTTTTAGAATAATTCAAATAAATTAGACTATAGCCTCCACATTTCATAAATATATGATCCTTTAGAACTTTTATTACTTTCGAGAGTCTTACAGAACTTAAAGATAGACTGGAAGCAAATATTCTTATCTATGCTTTGCAGGTAGGTCAACTTAGTTATTGAGAGTTGCTTGAGTAGCCTAAAGTAACAGAAGGAATATCTGAAATCCTCTATGTCTTTGGAATTGAAACTCTTAATTTTTTTGCCTCTACTCTTCCCTCATACCAGCAAAACTTCCTTTTCTTTGCCAAATTGCTTCCAGGTGCACTACACTGTGGAACAATATCAAGTAGCTTAATGCAACAGCTCCAGTTCTTCAAAAAGTTGAAAAATCACCACGAGTTGTGTTTGAACACTATCGGCTGAGGCTTGTAGATACGGTTTTGCTATCTTCACATACCCCATGCCACCAGAACCTTCTAAACCAATTTCCATTCATAATAAAATTTCATAACAGTTTTTAGAGGCCTTTGATATTTGCATAAGTATATTAGCACAATATCAACAAAGTATTAGTCTAATTGGCATGCTATCAGTTTAATTTAAGGAGATTAAGAAGGTATCAAAAACACTGCTGTATGGAAGTCAACTTTAAATTCTCCAGATGGTTCAATGTACATGCATAAGTCTAAAAACAATTTTTTCATGAATTTAGTGCAAAGTAGCAAGCAAAATATTTGAAGAGATGATTTATATGGCCACATCTTACAATTTCATTCCTCTTTGGTATGAATATTAATAATGCACTAGCCTTCAGTTTAACCACAGTGAATAATGGCTTTCTGAAGTAACATGATTGATAAACTATTAAAATATTTGAGAGACTGGGCAATAGAGGATACCTGGGCATGACTAATAATTAAAGCTGACCCCATATGATCTTTGTGGTAGATGCATGCCAAAGTGCCTTGGTTAATTCCTACCAAAACATTTTACATTTCATTCAGTAATTGAAATAGCAAGTTTATACAGGAAGAGGATTACCCCCAACCTCTCTCAGTAACAAGAACCTAAGGATGGTGAATTTAATGGAATGAACTGGGGCTATTGGACAATAACAGTTTCTATTCATTCTTGTCTTCAACTCCATTGGTTCACATTGCCCTTCAAAGTTAGCTGATGAATGCATTGTTTTCCTTTCACTTCAAGGTAGACATCTATTCATAGTCAACAAAATTTGATTCAATTTTATTTTTTTTTTGCACTGACCTTTTAACTAAATGAAGTCTGTGACAAAACAGGAACTATAAAATCAAAGTTACAGATATAAAATCAGTACTAAAAATAAAACATACAGATAAAGTACATACTGGGATCCGAATGGAATAGGACAAAGGGTCCATATATTTCTAGGAAATAAAGATTATAAAACTTTTATAATAATTTTTTAAATCAGTGGAATTTAGTATAGTTTATTTACATTTCCCTGGTTCATTGCCAAGAAATATTTAAAAGTTTTATATATTAACCCTTAGGTTTAAGAGAATCATAAATATCAATTTAATTTCCACTCCAACCACTATTCTCTATTGTTGAGTTTAACCAAATTGTGTCATTTGGTTGTTATGATTACTAATAGATGTATGTCTACAACAGATTTTCCTCATTAATAAATGGTTACATAAATTACAAATAATTATTTATATTTTAATAAAAACTGTCTTATGGACTTCCAGCTTTGGCTTGAGATATGGAAAAGCTAAACAGAGTGTCTCTGACTAACTACAATGAAACATCTAATACTGTAGACTACCATGACTTTTCTTGAACATATCTGAGAGCAAGAATCATAGGAAACCTACCCACCTGAAATCTAAGGGCAGACTGACACCATCAGGGAGAGCTGGACATAAGCACTGATTTACCTAGGGCAGAGCAAGGGAAAACATGAAGAAAACCTACAAGTGGTTAATATAAAATTAACTATAATTATTAACAAATTGCTTAAAGGTGAATGTGGGCTAACATGAAAATGTAGAACCTTGGGACAGAAATCCCCAAGGTGGGCTCCACGCCCCCTCACAAGCTCTTATCTAAGGGAAGAGCAGCAAACCCTGAGGACCTGAAGGTGCCCCTGAAATCCCATTCTTGTTGAGGGAAAGAGAAAATGATAAAACCCCCCTGCAAGAAGGTTTTTCTCCTCCTTGGAAGAGGATAAAAACAATCCTGAGCATAGATCATTAAAGAGCACCTACTGTACAAGAAATAATAGGGAAACACCAGTGTCTAGATCCAGAGATACAGAATCTGCTTAATAGTAAAGATAAGAATAGGACAAACTGACCCATCCCATCCGTTCACCCATAGAGCTATTAATAGTAAACTCTGAGTTAAAGCAATAGCAACCTAGATAGAGGCATTTTCTGAGGTGCAGGAGCAAAGGAAAGGCACGAAGCTAAGAAAACATATATCTCAGCTTCCCCACGAAGCACAAGGTAACACCATAGAAATTCAAAGCTAGGGGTGCACTGAAAGTAACACTAGCAGAAACAAAACAAACTGAGATTAACGGATGACTATATTGAGTCAAACTCCCACAGTAAAAGTCAACCAGAAATATTAATAGATCCACGCCCATTTCCATACATAAATAATAATTACCTCAATCTACTTTTCTCCAAAAGATGTCAGGGTTTCAAGCAAAGATTATGAAATGCAAAAAAAAAAGCAAGAATAAATAACCTATTCTTAAGAAATAATGCAATCAACTAGAATCCAATGTAAGCCATACCTTGAAACTATCCGAGAGAAATTTAAAATTACAATGATTAATATGATAAAGAATCCAATGGAAAAGGGGGATAGCATTCATTAACATAGAGAATTGAAGCAGAAATATGAATACTAGAAGAAGCAGTGAAATTGAAATGCCAGGAAAAAAACAGTAAAGGAACATGAAGAATGCTTCAGACAGGCTTATCAGTAGACTTAGCACAGCTGAAGAAAGAATATGTAAACTTGAAGATAGGTCTACATAAAAGTACTCTAGATTCAACATATAAGTACTTTAGATTTCACATATAAGTAAGATCATGCAGTATTTGCCTCTTTGTGTCTGGATTATTTCATTTAGCATAACATCATCTAGGTTCATCCACATTCTCTCAAATGACATTCCCTTCTTTTTTTTAAAGGCTGAGTAATATCCCATTGTGTATATGTATGTTTTGTATATGTGTGTATATGTGTTTGTGTGTATGTATGTGTGTGTGTGTATATATGTGTGTGGGGGGGGTGTGTGTGTGTGTGTGTATATCTCCAAAAAAGTTGAAGCCATTGAAGTAGGGAGTAGAATGGTGGTTATTAGAGGCTGGCTGGGGTGTGGTGGGGGACAGGAGGGAGTAGGGAGTTACTAATCAGAGTACATCATTTCAGTGAGATAGGAAGAATAGTTTTGCCATCTATTGCCCAGCAAGGTGACCATAGTCAATAATAATGCATTGTATAATATATTTCAAAATAACTAAATAAGTAAATTTCAAATATCTCACCACAAATATAATAAATGAGGTGACAGATATGTTAATTACTTGGTTTAATCATTTCATGCTGTATACACTTATCAAAATATCATATTGTGTACCATAAATGTATGCAATTATAATTTGTCAATTACAAATATTAATAAGAATAAAAACAAATAAAATGCCTAAGTAAATAAAAGAAGTACCCTATAGTCCACACTTCTCCATGCTACTTGGCTGCTCCTTTTGGGAGGTTATTCTTTTGCTAAAGGGAAAACATCCTTTCCATGGGGGAATATGAGCAAGATTCTATGCCATTTTTCTTGTCCAACACGTTTGTAGGTCCAAGGATCAATTCAAGTCTCCAACAGCCAGCCTATTTTAGTCCAAAATATTGATGTTTTTAGGAGGGGATTCCTCTCAAAAATATGGTTGTTTCTGTATATATTTGATTCTAGTTAGCTCCATGAACAAATAGTTTCACACACAATTACTTTTGAAAACTACCTCTCACTGTAGAAATATTTGCAGGTAACCTGAGCTTATCAGGCATCCTTGAAAAGCCCAAGCCCTTGTGTTCTCCTTCTTGAGTAAATTTGTCCTTCTGGAAGAGGAAAACTTAGTTCACTTGGTCAATTTAAAAAGGATTTTGAAAGCCATCCCATAGCTTATTTTTGGCATTGAAGCTAAATTTTAATAATGCTTTCTTACAAAAATTATTCATAAATTTTATTTTTGCCTGATAGAATATGAGAAATAGTTGCATCTTACAACTGTGAAAGTCCAAGAATGTTTGGTTTCTCTCTATTTTCCTTCATTCTCATTTGCAAACTGACATATTCTTATTAAGTCAGTCTCTCTCTATCTCTGTTTTTGTATACTATAGCCTATTCAACCAAGGCATACCATAATAAACTGTTTCCTAACTGGTTTACTAAAACTACAACTCTACAAATTCCTAGTACATAATATGTTGTCCAAACATTTTCAGGCTAACAATGTGTCAAATGTTTTATCACAGATTATTATGAGTTGTCATTTTGCCATTTTTCTAGTCACCATTGACAGATTCTTCTCCATTAGACTTCTACTTCCAAAGCCAGTGCTACATAATATAATTTTACAATATTTTTCTTAAGGTGGCTCCATGTATATGTACTAATTTCTATATTAGTAAGTTTGTGCTAGGTTTTACTGTGGTAATAAAGCAAAATATTACAATATAAAACAAAAGGTTTACAAAAGTTTATTGCTTTCTCACATGCATTTTTTTTTTGATACATCAGCTTGTGGTGTGTTTCTATTACCTATATGTCTGTTAGCAGTTCTGCTTTATCTATTTACCCAATTTGTGGATGAAGTCTAAATGAGTATTCCATATCTAGGACATATCACCATGGCAGAGAGAAAAGAGCAAAATATGGTGGCACCTAAAGCTCTTTCTCAAAAGTAAACTGTTTCTTACACTCACATTGAATTGGTCAAATGAGTGAAAGGGCCAAGCTTGATATCAATTAATGATAGAAGGCTTTTGGCTTATTATTACTATGACATATAATTAGTGTCTTCTCTGCTTTACTCCCACACCTTCATCCAAATATTCATGTTAAAGTCTATGAGTATTTTAAGAAATAAAAATGAGAAGAGTGTAATATAACACAATCCTTGGCCATAAGCAGACAAATAATAGCTTCCGTTATTTATCTCCAATCACAGACAAATTATGTGATCTACAGCAGAGTTTTAAAACAGAGTTTTAAAATCATGTTCCTAAGCAGAATGTTCAAATAATACATTTTTTAAAAAAGAAAAGACATACTACACATTAAAGGGGCTGCTTGAATAAAAGAAATCTTAAACATCTTCCGGATTACAATCTAGCATGTAGCAGAATTTGCTAACAACCAATTAGTTTGTTTGCTGGAACTTAGTTAGAAGTGAACACACACCTAGTTCTGCAAAGAAGGAGTACAGTGACCACATCACCAATACAGGAACAGTGTGGATGAATTGCTTTGCCTGCAATATAATGCTAAACTTTTATAATTGGCCTATGGCGTTTTAAAAAGATAATTGTTAAAATAAATTAAAATGTTGATAAAATTCTAGGTTATTTGGTTACCTTCATACTATAATAGTGATATTTACCTTCTAATAAACATTGATTTTTAACACTTGGCCATTCAGCATTTAGCTAAACTGTATATTTGTTGAACCTGAATTCCAACACGACTCATTGCATATTTTTAATTGGTAGACTTGCACAGCTAATTTTGCTCCCTATGCCTCTTTAAACCTCTAGCTTCTTATCTAATTGACATGCGTGCTTATGCAGAAGTCAGCCATATGCCACATCTGCCACTCCCTCACGTAGCTCTGCCCCATTTCATCCCTTACCGCTTTTCCCCTCGCTCTTCCTTTCCTTGTCATACCGAGCTTCTTGCACTTGGTTTAACACGCACTGCTCTGAGAACATTTGTCCTAAATATTAATATTTCTTCTGGCTGGAATACAACGAACTTCCCCAGATATTTGCTTGGCCTTGCACTTCACCTTCTTCAATGAAATTTCACTTTCTAATGACATTGACCTCAACATTCTATTTAAAACAACAAACTCTTGCCCCCAGCACTTCTGATTCCCTCAATCCTTATCTTCGTTTTTTTCGTTTTTATATAACACGTATCACCTACTAAGATATCATATATTTTACATATTTATCATGTTTATTGTATATTCCGTGCTCTCTTCCCTCCACCCCTCCAAAATAAGTTATTCAAGGGCAAGGATCTTGTGCACCTCACGCGTAGTAGTTTTTTATTAAATACTTTGCAAAAGAGTGAATCAGTCTTAAAATAGAGCTTTGAGTACCATCACATATGAAATGGCAATTATACTATCCATCATTCATCTGACCTGAAGAACATAAGTCCCTATAAACAGTTTCAAGCTGCAGGCAGAGTTCATCTAAACATGTCAATAATACAAATTTTATTTTAAAGACAAAATTAATGACTAAGTTCTTCAGCAAAAAGAAGATGGTGAAAACATCCTAACAGGTCTGGTTCTTCCCGCCCTTCCCTCAATAGATATATGTACTAAAATGTTAGAATTTAAACAAGCTCATGATATAATGGTTATGATAGAGTTATTTTTTAATTTACATTATCCCAGGCCTTTTTTGCAGCAATAAGGTCATTACATGAATTCAACCCCCCACTTTCACATTGGGGGAGCAAAAAAATGAAAACAGAATCATATTTCTTTTTTGTTTTTTACATTAGAGTTAAATGATATGAAAAGAGTTCCTCTATAGATAATAGGCATGGTACATTGATTTATGCTAATGATAATGCTAAAGTAAAACATGTTTTTATGATATTATAAAATGACTGATAGGACTTAGTTATCTCCTCCATGCATATCTATCATTATAACTTTTGAAATGAGGGCTTTAGTTCATAGAAAAAAATGTGGGTCTGTTTGCAAACCATCCACTTCAATAATTTTAGATGCTGCTCACTCTCAATAAGTAAACCGTTTATTTTGTAACAAAGCAACTTAGAAATGTAGCATCTACATTTTTCTTATTATACATCATTCCTGAGTTTCCTACCACAGCAAGAAAACCTCCAAATGGACAGGCACAGTGTTTATTCCCTTATGTGTCACCTGGGCCAATTAGCAATAGCTTTCATAGCCAGCCATTGTATATTTAATCAGATACAGTATTGATCTCATAAATTCTAGCATAACTTGTATCTTAGCATAGAAACTTCAAATTAATATTGTTTTCTTGAAATTAATTGTCAAAGTTTTCTTTAAGGAAGTGATAGTATGTACAATAGTACATTCTACTTCTGTAATTCATGAGCATAATCCATGCATATTATTTAACTCTACTTATGCAAAAACTTTAGGAAATACCCACTTCACAGGACTGTCATGAGGTTTAAATGGGATGAACCTAGCAAGGCATCATGCATGCAATAAATATTAGTTAGTACTTAAAATTAATTGGGGCAACTGCATATGAAGTTTGAGGCAATCCTTCAAGGCTCTATCATGCAGACCAGAGTATAAAAACTATGTAGGGCAAACACACACATCAACAGGACTTAATACTATGTCTAGCTCAGTTAATTTTTTGCTAAATAAATACACCCATGTGAGAAGACTTAGACCAATACATGGAAGATCACCAGTGCCGCTGAAGGCTCCTTCATGACCTCCGGTAATGACCACCACCCTGAGACAATATCCTATACCTCAGCTTTGTCTATTTTAGACATGGAACTATAACATATGCACTTTTTAATGTCTGACTCCTTTTGATCAACATTGTTCATCATTTATAATTGATTTTTTTGCATATAGTGGTAGTTCGTTTTTGCTGTAATCCATTCCATTGTTTAATTATGCTATAATTTCCCTTATAATGTTGATTGAAATTTCCCTTACATTTTCAATTTTGGTCCATTATGTAGTGCTATTAGGAATATTTCTTTTGGCAAATATAAAATATTTGCTATTTTGGCATATATTCTATATGTTTTACAGAATATGCGTGTATTCAGTATTAATAGATATCTGTTTTCTAAAGAGATTTGACAATAAACTCTCAAAGCAGTGCATGAGTGTTTCCTTTGCCATTCTCTGTCTTTATTATTTAAGTTGTCCTAGTAGGTGAACAGTTGTCTTCTATCATTGCATTTTCTGATGCTAATGAATTTGAGCACTGTTATATTCATGTGTGTATGTGTATTTTTAAGTAGACTTTTTATCCTAGAACAGTTTTAGATTTAGAGAATTATTGCAATGATTGCAATATTTGATAAATATTTGAGAATATTTCAGAAATGAGAATTCTTGCATACTCAATGAACAAATATTGATATATTGTTCAGATTTACTTAGTTGTTTTTCTGATTTTTTTTGTATGTATATGTATGTATGTTTAAGCATCTCACTGAAGATGCTGCTTTACATTTAGTCACTATTCTTCTTTAGGCTTTTCTTGGCTATACCAGTCTCTAAGATAAACACAGAAGGCTTTATGTCCACAAAAGTCATGTAATCCAGAATCAATATAATATAAACTTAATTTTTTAAACATTGTATTTTGAAATAATTTATGAATACAGCAAATTTGCAAAATGTAATGCGTTTTCATACATTATTCTCCCAGCTTTCTTCTGATGTTAACATTTCACCAAATTTGCCCACTTAATCTCTCTCTCCTCCATATGTATGTGTGTGTTTGTATATACAAATATACCTAATGATATACACACACAATTTTTTGAATACTTTGTGACTAAATCCCTTACATAATTCTCCTTTACCCTTAAATATAATACTCCAGTGCATATTTCCTAATAATAACAGAATTATCTTACATAACCCATGTATAATTATGAAAATCAAGAATTAAAATTTATAAACTCTATAATCTACAGATCTTAATCAAGTTGTGCAATGTTCCCACAAATGTTCTTTAAAGCAACCCAGGATTCTAAGTTGCATTTTACTATCCTGCCTCTTTAGTATACTTTAGATTGGAACAGTTTCTGACTTTTTCAGCTTTATTGAGGAATAATTGACAAATAAATATTGTATATATAAAGTATACAGCTTGATGTTTTGATATACATATACATCTGTGAGATGATCATCATCAAGTTAATTAACACATTCCTCAACTCACATAATTACCAGTTTTTCTTTATTTTGTCTGA
>JAQIFY010001833.1:0-13850 GCA_028533085.1 Varecia variegata | reverse complement strand
AAAAAAAAAAGAGAAAAAAAAAAGACCTCATGAACATCTGGACAATGCAAGCCTTTTAAGGGAGATGGAACAACTGAACCTCATATTACAAATTGTAAATACACAGAAAGAGGGTTCTATTTTCAAACTATATCCTGCTGAAAATAGCCACTGTGAGTTTATTTACTTTGTGTAATTTTTATGTTTATACAACTCAGAAAAAAATATTCTCTTTCCTTAATTAAGTGGTCAAAATCATTCTCTTTAAAATAAATTATTGATATTTAGAGGATTCGATGTCACATGTAATTTTTAAAAAAATTGTATTCAATATATTATTCATTTTTTTAAATTGGAAGTTTTTAAAATACTAGAAGTAATCTTGCTATTTATTTAACATCTATTTTAATACAAGGCAGTCATATGACTAATGATGTCATTTGGTTTTCACAAAAACAATGCCAGGTACTATTTCCCAATTTTTAAAATTGATGAAGGAATGGAGCTCAGTCATGTTAAGTAATATCCCCAAGATTAAAAGGCCAGTAAAAGGGTGAACAGGAATTTAAAGTAAAGTTCAAATAAACCAAACACTCACTTTCCTCCCTCAATGCTCATCATGTGCATTATTAGAATTAACTTTGAATCTCTAAAATGTAAGTTTTATTGGAATGATTCATTATTGTGTCTTCCCAAATCTCTTAGAGAGCTTGATCTCTAATGAGGTTCACAAGGAAAAACCTGAATGTCATTTTCAATTCCTTCCTTTCTAACCTACATGAATTCTTTCTAGTCCAGTTTCTTCCAAACCCCTACCTTTGCCTTCTCCTCTTCGTAAATAACCACCCTTGCTTAAAATCAAACTCTTTGAAAATTGCTGTGGACCCTACACGGTTCTTGTTTCTAGAATCTTTCCCCTATAATCCATCATCTGTATTGCCGCCATGGTTATTTTTCTAAAATACACATTTGATTGTATCATTTTCTTACTTTAATATCTTAGGAATCTCTTCTTTGCCTCCTTAGATTTTTAAGTTTAGAGTCCTTGGGAAGGTACTGAAAGCCTCCGTCTATCTTTCCAGCCTAACCTCTCACTGCCTATTTTCCACTTGCACTGAAAGTGCTCCATGGCATCCACATGAGCTATTGGGAATTAAATGTCCGGATACTTGCAGTGGGGTACCATTTCACCACGAGTGTGTGGTCACAGCCAGAGATGAATTCATACCAGATTCCTGAAGCCTGCAGGCTTTGTACACTCTGGTTGTTATTTGATTCAGATCCACACTGTCAAATCTTTGTAGGCCTGGAGTTTTATCTGATAAATTCCAGAAAAAATGCCTGAAGGAACTTTGGCCTTTTTCAGCTCCAAATAAAATCTGAAACCACTTCCCGCTGGGAAATGTAAATCTTCTCCTGATGGTATTTATTTCTCTATTGTCGTCATTTACGTCAAGACAAAAGATTTGAGAAAACATTTATTATTCCTGAAAACAAATCCTAGAGAAAGTATTGACAGATGATGTTTTAATTGGTTTGGCCTCTCAAGTGATTAAATAATCATGAAACCTCTTCTGTTTAACAACTGCTTGAAGTACTTTGTATTCTTGCCTCAAAGTGGAGCAGTTTCTAGCTGGTAATGCTGTGATTGATTTTTCCATATCAAATACAATGTTACGGTCTATTGTTTCCATAGCAAACATATAGCATCTGTCTTCAAATTCAGACTGTGATCCTGTGCTAGCCAGCAATACTTTATATGACCACATCCTTCCATTACAAGTATGAGTGGATTAATATTGATTTTTTCCCCTCTTGTCCAAGACTGAAGATCTGTCTTAGCAATAATTTACACAGTTGGTATATAAGGATATGCTTACTCCTTCTTACTTTCATGGTAAGGATTATTGCTTTGTCTGAAAACCAGTTTCTGCTATTTTTAACCCATAAATAGGTTGAAAAGGGTAATTCACTTTGCAGTTCCAGCCATTTATACTGCTGCATGTTTCCAATAACATCTTGGAGCTTTCAGAAAATTTTAAGCTTTTAGTCTGTACAAAACTTAGAAAACCACAAGGAGCTGGTAAAAGCACATACCAGCATAACTTGAATGCAATTTGACTTAGCTAAACACCAAAAATTCTAAAGTGTGCATGTGTGTGTGTGTGTGTGTGTGTGTGACTGTTATATAATTTTAAATTCTGGAACCCTTAAGTCAAAATTTTCCATCAGAATCTCTCTGCTTTGTTCAGTTAAAATCCCCCAAATTTCTCTCCACCGTAGCACCAAAATACACACATTTGCATCTCTGCACCATTGCTCAAGAATATTCCCTTGCCTAGAATGCCCTCATTCTCCTCTAATGCTATACTAAATGTATCTACTCTTCAAAACTCAGATCAAATTTTACCTGCTCCCTAACTCTTGTTGCAATTATTTTGGTTCCTGGTGATTTTTCCTTTTATAGTCTTCTTCTAGTAGTAGAGTAAGCACTATAAATATTAACTTTTAATTACATTATCTCTTGTGTTTATGTAATTTGGCCCTGAATACCACCAAGGATATTGTAAGGTCCTAGATAAAACATATGTGAAAGATTCAACCCTGGGAAATATTGGTTACGTCTGAATGTATACTACGCTTTAGGATTCTTTAGTATTTCACTCAGCGTTTACTATCAGGTTAGGCTAGTGTTAACTGATAGCAGAAAATGTCTAACAGAGATGGCATTTCTTGTTCTAACACTAACAAGTTTGAAAGACTACCGAATTAAAGAATCTGAATCAAAGAATCTGAGCTTCTTCGTGGGCTCAACCACTATCAAATGGTATGACCTTGAGAAAGTTAATTACCATTTTGGATTTCAAATATTCTGCTCCAAATGTTGCAGGTGTGCCTGCTCAGATCGCAAAGCACTCCCTTCTCTTTCAGACTCTCATTTCCAAATCCACAGGAATGAGTCTGCACTAAGTTGTGGACCATAATTCTGCTTTCCACTTTCATGGATGATTGGAATAATACATTCCTGACTCAAGCTTGGCCAATCATATTCTTGCCACAAGGGGAACTTGAGAGAGGGCATCCATAGGGAGCAGTTCCTAAACTATGGAATAGTTAAATTCTGTGACATGTATTGGGAAAAGGAGAAATTTATCTGCAGTCTTAAGAATGAAGAAGATGCACAAGGAGAAGAGGAGATGAGAAAGAGGACATGCCACCAGGGTTCCGGATGTCTTAAATGCTGGTTCTAAGCCTTTACTGAGGCCTGCCTACACTCTGTCCTTGATTTCCTTTGAGATTTAGACTACAAGTTACTTTAACACAAAGAACAGGTCTGCCTTGTTATTGTGGTATTCCAGGGCCTTGTACAGTGCCTGTGTTATAGAGGTGCTCAGTGAATGTTTGTTGAATGAGTAAATGAATCATACCTTTTTTTTTTTCTTTTTATACAGTTTGTTTCAGTTGGTTATGTTGCAACAAATCAAGAAATCCTGACTAATACAGCATGAGGCTAAGTAATATCCAAGTCCCACTATAATGCTACAACTTGGTGTTTTTAATTTGATCAAATTGGCTTCTTTATACATATTTTTGTTTCGCTTGTCTGTGATTAACAGGCTTCCTCATCTTAACTTAAAACATTCCAAGCCTTTAGAAAAAGCTTCATTTCTTTAGCCAATTACAAGTCAAAGAGTCTTTAAACCCACCTATAGCCTGTAAGACCCCGCTTTGAGATGCCCCACCTTTACGGACCAAACCAATGTATGCCCTCCATATATTGATTTATGACTTTACCTGTAATCCCTGTATCCCTGAAATGTATGAAACCAAACTGTAACCCAGCCACAGTGAGTCCACTTGCTCAAGGCTTCTTGGGCATGGCTCCGGGTCATGGTCCTCAAATGGGGCTCAGAATAAACTTCTTTCAATTACTAAAAAACAGAAAAGAAAAGAATGAAGGAAATTAGCTAACGTGAACTTTATACTATATTCTATGTACTTTACACTTTTTATTTATACTTTCAAACAAAATGATGATAAAACACCACTTATTATCCAATTTTCAGAGATAAAATCTAATACTCAGTGGTTTTCATGAGTAGGTGATGAATTAAAATTTGAACCCACATGTTTGCTTATAAGCCTTTTATTCTCTTTTACTCTGTCATGCAGCCTGAAAGAACGCAAGATACAATCTACACACTGGTATTTTGCAATCTGTTTTAAGGCTGGCTTTTGTGATTAATAGTAAATCTAATGATTTCCATGTGCAGATTAATGAAAGAGAACATAATCACTTTATCTTCACAATTGTGAAGTGTCCCATAGGTGTATCTTAAAATATTCACATGTATACTTGATAACGTCTATCCTTAAGAAGTATGTGCACAAATAATTGCGCCACAAAACAGCATGTAAGACGTTTCATACGCATGTTATTTTAAAAAGTCATGAAAGTTCAAAAAAGGACAGAAATGCTCAGAAACAGCCTTGTGGAGAAATGAGCATTTTAATTCATCTGTGGAGGAGGGAAGAATATGGGCACATGGAGCTTTGGAAGTCAGGTGTATGCCCAGTGGAGAGATGGCAGGAACAATGTGGGAAAGTAAGTAACTGTCACATCCATTTGGTGATTTGATATTTAGGAAATCTCCTGAGAAGTAATGACTACTGAATAACAGCAATTTGTATTGACATTTTCTGGTTTGACTTGTACTTTATGAAGTGTATCATTCAGAGTACTGGGTCACAATAGAAACTGACTATTGAAGCATTGAGAATTTTGAGTTGAATATCAATTAGATCAAAAAATTACTAGAAAACCTAGAGATGGAGGCACAGAATTAGGACATGAGCTAGGGTAATAGGAATTATTCTACGTCTTGCTGGGAAGCCAATGATTGAGTGAAGTAACTCCAGCATGCATCAAGTCCATTCACTGAACTCCTGCTGTTTATTAGTGTTATGGACTAAACATTTGAGCCCGTCCCTACCAAGTCGTACGCTGAAACCTTAACTCCCAATGTGATATTATTTGAAAATAGGGCCTTAGGGGTAAATTAGGGTTAGATGAGGTTGTGGGAGTGGAGCTCTAATGATGGGATCAGTGCCCTTATAAAAGCATGCACAAGTGTGCGCATGCCTGCACACTCTCTCTCTCTCTCCCTCTCTCTCTTTGTCCTGTGTGAAGACACAATGAAAAGGTGGCAATATGCAAGCTAGGAACAGAACCCTCACCAGAACCCAATTATGCTGGCACCCAATTCTCAGATTTGCAGTGCCCAGAATTATTAGAAAATAAATTTCTATTCTATCAGCCATCTGGTCTATGGTATTTTGTTATGGCAGCCTGAGCAAAGACAATTAGACACTGCTTGTATAGGCTCTGAAGGACACAGAGGCAAAGAAATCATGGCCCCTGCCCTAAAGATATATGATCTAAAAAAGTGTATCACTTTCACACCCACATCCATAATGTGTTGATTTTTTATCTTTAATTAATAATCCACATACCTAAAATATCAAAATCATATGTATATTATTCTATTGAATAACAGCAATTCCCTGCCTCACCCTTCCCCAACTCCCATTGTTGGTCCCCAGGGGTAACTACTTTCATTTCCTTTTGTTGCTTCATCTTGTTTTTGCATCTGTATTTTAAAATAATAATTATATATTGCTATTTATTAATTGATTAAACTTACACAATATTTATTGATTCCCTGCTAAGGTGTTTAAAGTCTTATGTTTTTTATATCACCACAGTTTCATTTGTCCTCTTCCTCAATTTCTAATTTTAATATATAAGGAATTCTAATTAAATAAATAACTGTTTACCTTTTGTGATTACATAAATATTGAGCCAATTAGTGTACTGGGGTGTGTTTCCTTTTTGCACAACTGTTAATTTTATGTAGTTCATAATTTACTTTTTCCTTTAATTTGCTTAGCTTTGATGTACCTCTCATTCACATTTTAAAATTCTTTTTCAAATCCATAAAAACTAGAAATATTAATCAAAATCATCATAAAATTTAGCAACTTCATTGTTTTTCACTGGAGATCTGTTTCCCAAAGCACCCATTTTTTCTACTCCAGTCTGGACATGAAGTCATTGAGTGATGTACTTTCTGAGACATCCCTGCACCATTTTCTTATATTGCCCACCCTGACTCCTGGCTGAGAGGACTTTCTCTTTCTTGGTTTGTAGAGTTCTTTTACTAGAATATATTTTTCAGCAACTTCTTGAGAAAGAATTTGTTGTACGTTTAAATGCCTCTTCATTCCATCTTCACACTTGATTGAAAGTTTAATTTGGCATAGAATTCTAGGATGAAAAGAATTTTCCATCATAATTTGGAAAGCACAGTTCTACTACCTTCTAGCCTCTGTGATGCCACCACAAATACTATTCACTTTCTTTTGTATTTTATCTTTTTTGCTATTATTGTTTTATGAATGAAATTTTCTTCTATCTTTCTAAGGATATTAATTATAGCTTTTTTTTTTTTTTTTAAAAAAAGTTAAAGTTATCTTCAGGTCTCTGCATTGTCTGTATTTTCTGTGTCTCTCTGTGGTTTCTGTGTTCTGTTGAAGTCTTACTTAGAATGTTTGCAGATCCTTGGCATTCTGTTTATACTCAAGAAAGAACTGGAAGAGTTTGAGGTACAGATGGGACTATTGATTGATGGGCCCTCCTGTGTGATCAAGCAGCAAGCCATTTTTTATTGTGGTAACTCAAGTATCAGAAAGAAAATGAGACCTTTCAATGTTTCTCAGAAAACTATTCCAGTATCTTGATTGGAAAGATATAAAGGCAGGCCAGGCAGTTGATAGATAGCTTGATTCAGATATTCTTAAATGCAATCCTCATTAAAGTACCAACATTATTTTTTGCAGATCTAGAAAAAATAATTCTACATTTTGTATAGAACCAGAAAAGACCCCAATTAACCAAAGCAACCTTAAGAAAAAAGAACAAATCAGGAGGCATCACTTTACCAGACTTCAAGCTATACTACAAGGCTATGGTAACTAAAACAGCATGGTACTGGCACAAGAACAGAGACCTAGACCAATGGATCAGAAGAAAGAACTCAGATATAAAACCATCATTATTTTGCCATCTGATCTTTGACAAGACGACAAAAACATACACTGGGCTAAAGAATCTCTATTTAATAAATGGTGCTGGGAAAATTGGACAGCCACATATAGAAGACTGAAACAGGATCTGTGCCTCTCCCCACTTATAAAAATTAATTCACGATGAATAACAGACAAACCTAAGGAGTGAAACTATAAGAATTCTAGAAGAAGCAGTTGGAAAAACTTTTATAGATATCAACCTAGGCAAAGAATTTATGAAGAAGACCCCAAAGGCAATCACAGCAACACCAAAAAGAAATAAATGGGACCTGATTAAATCAAAAGCTTCTGCATAGCCAAGGAAACAATCAATAGAACGAATAGACAACCTACAAAATGGGAGAAAATATTTGCATGCTATACATCTGAGGAATAGCTAATAACCAGAATCTATAAAGAACTCAAGTGAATAAGCAAGAAAACATCAAACAACCTCATTAAAAGGTAGGCAAAAGACATGAACAGAAGCTTTTCAAAAGAATATAAGCTAATGGCCAATAAGCATATGAAAAAATGCTCAACATCTCTAATCATCAGGGAAATGCAAATCAAAACCACACTGAGATATCACCTAACTCTAGTGACAATGGCTTTTATTAAAAAGTCCCAAAACAACAGATGCTGGCAGGGATACAGAGAAAAAGGAACACTTATACATTGTTGGTGGAACTGCAAACTAGTACAACCTCTGTGGAAAGTAATATAGAGATATATCAAAGAACTAAAAGTAGACCTACTATTTGATCCAGCAGTCCTACTACTGGGTATTTACCCAAAGGCAAAGAAGACATTTTATAAAAAAAACACTTGCACTTGAATGTTTATAGCAGCAAAATTCATAATCGCAAAGATGTGGAAACAACTCAAGTGTGCATCAATACATGAGTGTATCAATAAAATGTGGTACATGTATATCATGGAATATTACTCAGCCATAAAAAATGGGCAACTAATACCATCTGTAACAACATGGATGGAACTAGAGACCATCCTTTTAAGTGAAGTATCACAAGAATGGAAGAACGAAAACCATATGTGTACTTGCTACTAAAATGAAACTTATAGGTCAACACTTATGTGCATATATGGTAATAAAATTCAATGGAAATCAAGCAGGTGGAAAAGGGGAGGTGGGGATGGGTAAATTCACACCTAACAGGTACAATGCACACTAACTATGCATTGTTATGTAACTGATGGACACACTGATAACTTTGACTCAAACTGTACAAAAGCAATTCATGTAACCAAAATGTTTGTATCCCCTTAATATTCTGAAATTTTAAAAAAAGGGTGATAGAAACTATAATATAATATGTGTATGTCAATTAAATCTAGCTGGTTTATTGTGTTGTTTAAGTTCTCTATTTCCTTACTTATCTTCTCTTTGGTTGTTCTAGCCATTGTTGAGAAGAGGGTATTGAAGTCTCCAACTACTATTATAGAACTGCCTATTTCTCTCTTCTGTTGGGTTTTCTTGCATATATTTTATTATTAGGTGAATAAATGTTTCTAATTGTTATATCTTCTTGCTGTATTTAACATTTTATTAATATATAATGCCCTTCTTTGAGTCTTGTGACTTTTTTTGATTTAAAATACTTTTTGTCCAATATTAGTATAGCCATACCTGCTCTCTTTTGGTAGTAATCAGATGAAATATATTTTTTCATCCTTGTACTTTTAACATATTTGTGTCTTTAGATCTAAAGTAAGTTTCTTGTATATAATTGGATCATGTTTTTATCTATATTGTTAATCACTGTCTTGTTTGGAAAGTTTAATCCATTTTAAATTTAAAGTAATTACAGTGGCCCTCCATATCCATGAGTTCTGAATCCATTTTACATTTAAAGTAATTACAGTGGCCCTCCATATCCATGAGTTCTGAATCTATGGATTCAATCAACCATGGATCAAAAATATTCATAAAAAAATTCCAAAAAGTGAAACTAGAGTTGCCATATACCAAATACTACATTGCATCTACGCAAATGAAGTTATATATAAACATTTTATTAGGTATTATAAGTAATCTAGAGATTATATAAAGTATAAGGGAAGTATGCATAGGCTATATGTAAATACTATGCCATTTTATATAAGGAACTTTAGCATTTGCTGAATTTGGTATCTGCAAGAGGTGTAGGAACCAATTTTCCACAAATAATGATGGATGATTGTACTGAAAAGGAGGAATTTAATTATGTCATTTTGCTATTTTTTTCTATGTGCTTTTCAGCTTTTTGTTATTCCTCATTTTCTGAATTATTATCTTCTTTTTTGTTTAGTTGATTTTTTGTAGTGAAACATTCATTTCCTTTAGCGTATGTTCTATAAGTATTTTCCGTGTGGTTATCAGGGGTATTTCATTTAACATCCTATAGTTATAACCCACTAATTTGAATTTATACCAATTCAACTTCAATAATGTACACAACTCTACATTTTTATAGCTCCATCCCTACCCCTACCTGTTTTGATGTCATGAAATTACATCTTTATACATGTGTGTTCAAAACCATACACTAATAATTGTTTTTAATGCATCAGTCTCTTAAATTATGTACAAAACACAAAGTGGAGTTACAAATCATTGTTACAATAGTACTAGCTTTTCAAATTGCCCTTTATTGAGATTTTTATTTCATCTTACAATTTTAAGTTACTATCTCAGGTCCTTTTATTTCAGTCTGAAGGGCTCCCGTTAGCTTTTTTTGCCAAGCAAATCTGGTGGGAATGGACACTTCTTAGCTTTTATTTGGGAATGTCTTAATTTCTCCCTTATTTTTCAATGACAATTTTGCAGGATATAGGATTCTTTGTTGACAATTTTTTTCCAGCACTTTGAATATACAAGCTCACTGCCTTCTGGTCTCAAAAATTTCTAATGAGAAATCTGCTAGTAATCTCATTGAAGTTCTCTTGTATGTTATGAAATTTCTTCTCTCTTGCTGCTTTAGAGACTCTTTGTCTTTGGTTTTTGACAGTTTGCTTATAATGTATCTTGATGTGGATCTCTTTGAGTTCATTCTACTTGGAGTTTGAGCTTCCTGGATATTTAAATTCATGTCTTTCCATCAAACCTGGGAATTTTTTGGCCATTATTTCTTCAGATAATCTTTTTTCCCATTTTTCTTTCTTTTCTCCTTCTAGAAATTCCACATGAGTATGTTGGTCTGCTTGATGTCATTGCATGGGCCCCTGAGGCACTATTCACTTCTCTTAAATCTCTTTGCTTCCTGTTCCTCAGAATCAGTGATTTCAATTGTTCTACCTTCAATTTCACTGATTTTGCTTCTGCTTGCTCAAATCTGTCTTTGAATCCCTCTAGTGACTTTTTCATTTCTGTTATTGCACTTTTAAATTCCAGAATTTTAAAAAAAGTTTTCTATCCCTTTTTTGACGAATCCATGTTATTCATATATCATTTTATTGAATTTCTCCAAATATTTATTGAATTCTTTGAGTATCTTTAAGACAGTTGTTTTTGAGTATTTGTCTAGTAGGTCCATGATCTGGTCTTTCTTATGGAAAGTTTCTGCTTGTTTTTTTTCTTTGAAGCCACATTTTTCCATTTCTTTGTATGCCTTGTGATTTTTTTTGTTGTTGATAACTGAACATTTGAATCTAATAATGTGGTAATTCTGGAAATAGGTTTTCACCAAGGTTTTCAGTTTTTGTTTTGATTTGTTTTCTAATTATTGCAGGCTGTTTTTGTATTGAGGATCAGCCTGAGGTATAAACTTAAGATCTTCTCAGATCTTTTCAGAGCCTGCACCTTTCTCTGGGCATGCACAGTGACTTTCTAATTTTCACTGTATATGCAGGTGTTTTATAATGTCATAATCTTTAATGTCTGGTTCCCAAAAAGGGAAAAGAGTAAAACGAAAAGTGGGTAACAAGTGTCAGCCTATAAAATCCCCTGGAAGTTGCTTCACCCTGGTGGGGGGGGGAGATTTGTAACAATGGGAGAATGGGGAGTGCAGCAATGGCGGCTCTCCTCTATGTCTGCACCTCTGTGATCAGAAGCAGAAATCAATGGTCAGAACAGAGATTTATGATATTTGAAGGACAGTGTCCTTATTGAGCACCCTGACTCCCAAAGCTGTGTGTAAGATGCTCCAAGAAGACACGCACAGTTGCCTGCCTGAGGTCTAGGGCGTCCAAGATGGGTAGACACTGTTGAGCTAAAATCTGAAATTGAGCAACAGTAACAGCAATTTACTGTTCAAATCTTCCCTTGAAGGTTGCAAAGTTTCAATTGACTCCAGATTTTCAAAAATAGTTACATCAGACATATTCTTCCAGTGCAATTGTCTAGGTGGGGAGATAAATTCCTGGTGCTTTCTATTCCATCATTTTCCCAGAATCCTCTCTTATAAAATAATAAGTACAAATTTATTTAATCCTTCTTTTCAGGCACATGCCAAAACCTCTCTGTAAGGTACATGATGTTTTCTCAATCTTGAACCTCCTGTTTTCAATTTCTCCAATCTAAACATCCACCCAAAAGAAGCATGTAGAGTGGAGAGAAAGACTCAGTCATTTATCTGTGTGTAAATGGAGTGGAGACTTGGGTTATTCACCAACTTTGTATGCAGCTTTTCAAATATTCTCTACTTTCAGCTCAGCCCAATGTTCAAAATATTGAACTTCTCAGGCAGCTCTTCAGGGCAAATTGGCTCATTTATGATCAGTGTTCCCCTTCTCCTGACACTAAAATTTTAAGTTCTTCCACCATGCTAAGACAGTTACAACTGCACCATTTGCTTCCTGTCTTCCAAAAATTTGTTGAAATAAATTCATCTTCCTTTTTCTTTTCTATTGTTCTTCTGTCCTTGTGGGACACTAATATAATAATGCCATTTATTAGTACATTACCCTTTTATTGGGTTTTGTGGGAGAAGGAAGGATAAACACATGTGATCTCTTTGCAACATTTGACTGAAAGTGGGACCCAGCATTATGGATAATTAATAAGCATCCTAAGTGATTCTACTTCATATTTGAGAAATTTTCTTCAGAAGAGAAATGAATATGAATTGAGAAATACTGGTTCAGAGAAAGAAACAGTCATAAAAACAGAAAATTAAATTTCCTGTAATAACTACTTTGATAGAGGTGTGTAGGGAAGAAATGAAGTGAAGGGAAACTAGCTAAGACTTGGGGGAAAATATTACTTTTGAAGGACAAGTACAATTTGGCCATGAAAGCAGTTGAGGGAGTACATCGAAGACAGGGAAGTCTGGTTGCAAATACACAACTCCTGAGAGGAATTTCATGATGTTTGGTGTGTATGAAGCACATATCGGGGTTGGTAGTGAGGAGGCTGAAATGGCGATGGTCACAGACGAGGCAAAAATGTAGGACAGTCGTGAAAAGATTTTAATCAAATAAGAATATTAGCTGCAGTATATAAATGGACAATAAAAAAGAGGAAGGAGAAAGAAAAATGCAAACCTGGGAGAAGTAGGAAGATGAACCAAGAGCCACTTTCTAAACTAGGTGATGAAGACTGTATGAAAAGGCAAAAGTGGATAAATCCTAAAAATATTTGGGAATAAAAATAACCAAGATTTAGTGACTATGTTGCAAAGAGATGACAAAGGAATGCTAGACATGAACTTCTGGGTGTTGATTCTGGGTGAGCTGAGTGGCTGTGACAGTATCCATTTTGAAAGAGAAAGGGATTTTTGAGAGGAGTGGTAGACAACTAACGAGATTAAATTTGGATGTTGATTTTGATTACCACGAGAATTTCTACTAGTAGAAATGCTCAACAGTCATTTTGGATTAGCAGTTCAGGAGAGTTTGGGCTGGAGATAAAAGAGGGTAGCAGGTATGAGTTTTTATGTCATAGTTGAAGAGTAGAAATTTTCCAAGAAAGATTATAAAATCAAACTAATAATAGCTAAAAGCTTTTAATTATTTATTGTGTTACATTCATAGTTGTGAGCACTTAATACTAATAACAATCTCATACAATTACCCCCTGCTTTATTAGAGGGAAAATAAGGGCCTGAGGGAGCAAAGGACTTTGCATGGTCCACTGCTAATAAGCACACGACAGAGCTGAGATTCAAATCCAGGTTTTCCATAATTCTAGAATATATTCTCCTCCCATTTTGCTCTCCTCACAAATAAAAGTAGATGGATTGAAGATGGAATTTATTTAAGGGGCAGGCAGATGAAAAGACTCCTGAAAGTTAATGATCAGGAGCAGCCATCCTGGCACAGAAAAATCAAAAGAATGTGGTGTGTGGAATTTCACAGAAGGGAGAAATTCAGTCAGGGAACAGTTTATGGTGGCAAACACCACGAAAAGTTCAAATAAGAGAACAGAGATTGTTTATTGCCTTCCTCTGTAAGGAGGTCTTTGCTAACTTTGGTGGCGGCGAGGTCTGTGGAGTGCTGGGAACTGAAGCCAGTCACCGTGGCTGTTAGAGGAAAGAGCGAGGGGGACAGAGAAACAGGTAGTTCAGGATGTCAGGATGTGAGGGCAGGGTGAGGCGAAGGTCACTTGTTAGACGTGGCGTATGGTAGAGGGACAACCTGAGAAGACCAGAGCCTGTCTAGGTGCTAACTGGAAACAGTGAATAAGCAGTAATGAGTTTAGGAAGAAAAGGCATAATTTGTAACCTAATGTTGCTGAGGGAGCCCACCATAACCCTGGAGTAGGTTTATTCTTGGATTTTTAAAATTGAAAACATTTTTATTTC
>JAQIFY010001832.1:0-13850 GCA_028533085.1 Varecia variegata | reverse complement strand
AAAAAAAAAAGGTTACTAAAATTTGATTTTAAAGTGTGGGGCTAATCTAAAACCAGATAATTTGTAAGTTTTTTAGACAGCTATGTGCTTTCCAAGTAGGACAGGAAAATATCTCAGAGGCTTGTTTCTAGAGAGAGAGCATGTGTGTGTGTGCACACGCACATGTGTTTGTGTGTATGTGTGTGTGTGTGTGTGTGTGTGTGTGTATATATATATATATATATATATATATATATATACATTTTTTTTTTCTTTTTGAGACAGAGTATAGCTTTGTAGCCCAGGCTGTAGTGTAGTGGCCTCATCATAGCTCACTGTAATCTGAGATTCCTGGGCTCAAGGGATCTTTGTACCTCAGCCTTCTGAGTAGCTGGGACTACAGGCACACACCACCATGCCTGGCTAATTTACTTTTTATTATTTTTATAAAGATAAGGGTCTTCCTATGTTGCCCAGGCTGGTCTCAAAGACTCCCGAGGCAGAAGGACAGGCATGAGTCACCACACCTTGCCCTAAAGTATAATGCTTTAAACCAACCATTCTTCTTAAGATCACGGTAATCTTTTCCATCATTAACCTTTATAATCCACTTCTACCCTTCTGTTTCTTTCTTTAATAAAGTTTTAAATGGCACCCTATCATTTCATTGAGTATATACTTTTGAGTGAGAGTTTATTAGCCTTTGCTATGTCAGAAAAGATTAATGTGATAACATGCAGCTTCACAAAAAGTTAGAAATCACTAGTCTTACTCAAATCAGTATCTGCTAAGAAGCATCACAGAGGTACCCAGTTATTGAAAGGTAATTTGATAAATTGGAAGCTTTAAAAAATCCTTCTAAATATCTTTGCTCTGAGAGTTAAGCCAAATGTTTATTTTTTAAAACTGAATAGGTTTTATATACAAAAATGCTCTTAAATTTGCTTTTCATGTTTCATTAAACGGTCATCCGTCACTAAAATGACTACATATTAAGTAGGTGTCCTTGATTCCTTTTTAATTTTATGAAAGAGTTGCTATCTTTAAAAAGCAAAAAAAAAATTTTTAAATAAGTGCTTTCACCATAAGCTCAGATAGATCAGATGACTTAATCTTTCACTATTTTTTTTTTTTTGGTATAAAATGCACTGTTTTCTCTACTATTGTATTCTTTAAGCATATGTAATAACAATACATTTCAAAGTAGAATTAAGCTGCTAAAGACTAGGCCAAAAAAAAAAAAATCCTTTTCTATATCTTGTGCTACTGAGAATTTGAATTTTAAAGATATTTTTTCTTCAACATGATTTTAATTTGAAGAAAGGACATAAACTGGTGAACCTGGATGCTGTGGACAGAATGTCTGTGTCCCCCTAAAATTCACATGTTGAAACTCTAATCCCCAAGGTGATGGTATTAGGAGGTGGGGGGTCTTTGAGAAGTAATTAGATCATGATGGCAGAGCCCTCATCATGAATTAGTGCCCTTGCTTCCTCTCTCTGCTCTCGACGATGTGAAGAAGACACAGTAAGAAGGCAGCTGTTTGCAAGCCAGGAAGAGGGCCCTCACCAGATCCCAACCATGCTGGCACCCTGATCTGGAACTTTCAGCTTCCAGAAACCGTGAGAAATAAATTTCTGTTGTTTAAGCTTCCTAGTCTATATTAATTTCCTATAACAGCCTGAACTGACTAGAAGATATGAGATCAAAAAAACAATAAAAATATTTAAGTGAAAGCAGTTTTGGAAATAAAATTTTATCAGAACAAGAACACAAATCTCAGCATTTATTTGTTGTTTTCTATAATTTATACCATAGAGATTGCATATTAGTATTTTTCCACTTCAATCAGAAGGTATATCATATGAAAATCTAGCTGCCAAGTACTGTTCAACTATTTTCAGACCCAATAATATCAACAATATTATTAACTGTCGATATTTATTGACATTAGACTATGTAGCAGGCGTGTCAAGGGATCTATATGTACTATTTAATGTAAATTATCACAAAAACTCTAAAAGAAAATTTTATTGCCCTGTTTTATAGATGACAAAACTAAGTCTTAGACTCAGTAATTTGCCTAAAATCACTTATTGTTAATAAGCATTGGAGCTAAAATTCTAATTTAGTGTTTAGTCCTAATCTCTAAAAATATTATTTTCCTATTAAAACATAAGAAACTAAATTGCTAAGTCTTTATGTACTTCTCTTTCTTTTGACAAACCTGATACATTCTTAATTTTTTTTGTTACAAAATAAATGATTTATGACCATTCAAAGAACAGCAACAATAAAAAAACATTTAAAATAGGGACAACACATCCAGTTCTCCAAAAGGAAGAATGCACAAGGCTGCCAGCAATCTTTAAGAAACAACAAAAGAACTTTTTTTTATATTTTGTAAATTTTCTTCTTTAGTTATTAAATAGTTATAGGATCTTGAGATTTTGAAAACAGCTACACACCGAATCCCTTGATACATGTCACTTGTCTAGGATATAGACAAATGACTCTTAGATTTATGAAAAAAAAAGAGTATAAGTAAAATGATTTGCATAGAAATACTGGAGATCTTCTAGCTCACCCTTCCCTTTCTTTCCCTGCCCCCCACCCTGCTCTGCTCTGCTGCCTCAGCTGAAGTGCAGTGGCAGGATCATAGCTCACTGCAGCCTTGAACTCCTGGGCTCAAACAATATTTCTGCCTCATCCTCCTGAGTAGTTAGCTAGGACTACAGACACATGCCACCACACCCAGCTGAACTTTATTTATTTTCTATAGAGACAAGGTCTTAATATGTTGCCCAGGCTGGTCTCCAACTCCTGGCCTCAAGGGATCCTCCCACCTTGGCCTCTCAAAATGCTGGGATTACAGATGTGAGCCACTGTGCCTGGTCACAGTTCATCCTTCTTTTAGCACTTGAGGTTATGGGCCCATATCACTTAAGGAATTTTCACAATTATTTCGTAGTAAACCTGAGTCTACAATTTTGGTTTTAAAAGTTCCCTATTTAGAGGGAGACAGGTGGGCAAAAAATAAATAAAATTAAAATAAATAAAAATTCTCTATTTAATGCTTTCTCCACATGACCGTGGCACATTACGTGTTATTTACAGCAATGTTCATAAACTGGTCCTCTATGTCTTTAAGACTATAAAAACATGTAGTATGAATTAGTCATGGAGAGGATTTCTTTTTCCATAGTATTCTGAGGCATCAATCAATTTTATTAAGGGTTCTTGGTGAGACAGGCATTGTATTATTTATTCATCCACTTAATATATATTCACTAAGTGTCTACTATGTGCCAGGTCCTTTGCTAATGTTTCCAATATTAGATGTTTGTCCAGAAAACAGGGAGGGGTTAAGAGATGTATGGAGTCAAAAATGTACAGTCTATCTGGTGACATGAGAACATATCAAGCATATCCAGAATTTAGAAGTTGTGCTAGTCAGTCTGTAAGATGACTCAGTGACCTGCACCTCCTGGTATTCATGCCCTGTATAATACCCTCCCTTTAAGTAACTTCGTAACTTGCTTCTAACAAAATGAATACAACAAAGGTGATGTTATGCCACTTCAGAAGTTAGATTACACAAAGATGTTGGCTTCCCTCTTAGGCTCTCTCTTTCCCTTGTTTGGATCACTCACTCTGGGGCAAGCCAATGCCATGTTGTAAGAACATATAAGCAGCACATGGAGAGGTCCACATGGCAAGGGACTAAAGATTTCTGCCAACAGCCATGTGAATAAGCTTGGAAGCAGACCCTTTAGCCCCTGGTGAGACATGGATGACTGCAACCCTGGCCAAGGGTTTGAATGCAAACTCCTGAGACCCTAGCCAGAACCAACCAGCTACCAGTAGTCCCCAACCTTTTTGGCACCAGGGACTGGTTTCATGGAAAACAATTTTTCCACAGATGGGGGGTGAGGGTGGGGGTTTGGGGTGAGGGGGATGTGGAGCTCAGTAGTGATGTGTGGCCCTGTTTTCCTAACAGGCCACTGAATGGTACTGGGTCACAGCCCCAGGGTTGGGGACCACAGAGCTAAGCTACTCCTAGATTCATGACCCTCAGAAACTATAAGACAGTAACTGTTTGCTGTCTTAATTTGCCAAATTTTAGGGAAATTTGATATGCAGCAATAGAAAACTAATATAGAAAGGATAAGATTAGTTGCAATTCCGAGTTCTTGAGGCAGGGTAATGAAATTGTAATTTGGTGGACAGATCACATTATTACAGGAAACAGGCCATAAAAGGCTGAGTTAGTACTCATGAGAAAGATTTACCCATTCACTATTGAGATATAATGTGCAAGTCTATCAGTCATCTAAAGGAAGTGAAAACTCGGTCACTAAGGTTTTGGAGCTTGAAGTCTTCTGGGAAAACAGCATTATCCAGCAATTTTGAGAGCATAATTTCTATGCTATCGTCTGAATATTTGTGTACCCTCAAAATTCATATATTGAAACCTAATCATCAATGCGACAGTTTTAGGGAGGAGACCTCGAAGGTGATTAGGTCATGAAGGCTCCACTCTCATGAATGGTCTTTGTGCCCTTATAAAAAAGGCTTGAGGGAACTTGTTTGTTCTTTCCACCACGTGAGTATATTTAGAAGGAATCGTCATGAGGAATGGGCACTCGCCATACCCTGAATCTGCAGGCACCTTGATCTTGAACTTCCTAGCCTCCAGAATTGTGAGCAATAAATTTCTGTTGTTTATAAATTACCCAGTCTAAGGTATTCATTATAGCAGTTCAAATGGACTGAGACAGTCTATTTATAAAAGCTTACGGAGCACCTTCAAGAAAGTAAACAAAAACAGAGCAGTAATGTAACCACTTGCCTTACTCTGTGTGATTAGGGTGATGTGTGAGTGTGACTGTGTGTGTGTGTGTGCGTGTGTTATGTACGTGTTGTTCTTGATATCTTCATTTGTTTTTTGTAAAATAAATGAGTTATGAGTGCAACAATTACAGAAGATGGATATTTGCAAGGGTTTGCAAAATTCTACTGAATGTACTCACATAAAGATACAGATGTATTAAACACAAAGCACACAGCATAGTAGGAGAAAGAATGTGCAGGCCAACATCAGGACCTGGGCTATTTGCGGGTACACCTACCGAGAGTCATATAGGATGTACTTCATCTCTGGATTATGAACCATCAAGATATTTGCCCTGCTCATCATATAAGCAAGACAAAGTACATAACTGGTTAGACCATGTGTAAGCCATCAATCTACACATCTCTAAACAATGTAAACAAGCTGGCCCTGGGTGCCACCAGGGGATTCCAAACTTTAAACAGCATTTTATAAATTACAAGCTAATCCACTTGTCCTTATTGTGAACTAAAGTCAGTATCAGACTTCCAGGTATTCCTGCAGATAAATATGGAGAGCACCAGTCCAGGTGTAAGATAATGCTATTTTATAAAATGACCATTTAAAATAAATCAATCATTTTATTTACTATATATAATATGTACTATATATAGTTATAATATATAACTATGATAAAATAACTGTATATAAACATACACACATGTATATGTCATTAATACAAACATAAGTAATATATATTCAAAACAGGCATAACAGATAATGCTCACCATGTGACATTAAAATATGGTTTCCTAAAAACAACAAAAGATATTACAAATATAGACAGTGAAAAAATACAAAAAGTTAAGCATGACCTGATGATGGTACAACTAGACAGAGTTTTAAAGTTTTAGGATTATGAAGTTAGGTTCATGATATTCTAAGCCTGCTAGGTGAGGACTGGTATATTTTTGGAGAGGATGATGAATTGTTTTCTATGTCATGAGACTAATTTAGTGATTCTGCTTGTCTTAAGCTACTCCAGGCTCCCTTTATAATTCATTTTCTTTTCTTGGAGCCACTGACTTGGTGTTCTAATTTGGATCAATTGCTTTCTAGACTTCTAGTCATCTGCCATTTTGTCATTTTATTCATTGTATCTCTGAGTTAGATTCAAATATCAGTTTCCATGTCTTATTAGTACTGGTTTTTTCATCTCCTATTTTGTTTGAACACATTTTCAAGTCATTTCTCAAACAGCTTCTGTGCAAGTGAAATTTTCTGAGTTCTTATGCATACAAAAAAGTTTTTATTTTCCCACATAATTTGGATGAAAATTAACAAGCGCATATGAATTTTTCATTGAACATGAAGCCATTGCTTCATTGCTTTGCAGAATTCAGTGTTGCTGATAAGAAGTCTAACATCAGTCCAGGAGGAATCCACGCTTCCTCAACCAACACCTCCTGTGTACATTCTAGATTGAGGCCTTTGCTACTCTCTTTCATCTATATACATGTTTTCAGCTGCTATCTATCTCTAAATCTTTTTTTTCTTCTATGATGATCCTACACCTATGCATTTGCCATTATGACTTTATTCTCTTTTGTGTTCCTTTTCTGTTATTTTAAAGGGATGTTAGACTGGGATGGGATAGATATATCTGATCAGTTTGCTTTCTTGTTAACTTTTTAAGTAGATGGAAAAAGGCAATCAAAACAAAGCATTGTTAGTTCCTGGACTCAAAATTATTTGATTGTAATTGTGAAGATAAGATGATGAACACATTAAAAAACACAAATAATGAAGAAATGTAACCACACCAGACAAATCTGGCTCAACTTCTATGTAACGAAGTTGTGAGTGGTTTTTCAGTTGCCAAGGATCCCCTGAGTTGAAAGTCACGTAACCTGAGCATGGCCATATGAACCAAGTGTGCAATGAAGAGTGGAATAAGTGCTCAGACCAAAGAGCTGGGACTGAATTAAGAAGCGAACACCACATGGCAGGATCCAGGATCCAATCAGATTGAGCCTTGTCATCACTTCATGGCATGGTTCAGTTAGAGCATGCCTCTTGGCATCACTCCAATGCTAGATCCAATCAGATCATGTCTCATTACTCTATGTTTATAAAACCAAACCCAGTCCCCAGCTCAGGGAGACAGATTTTAGCAATTTCTCCTGTCTCCTTATCAGTGGACTTACAATAAAGTTCTTCTCTTCCTAAAGGCCAGTGCCATGTTATTGGCTTCTATGTCCAACTGGTAGAGAGACCATTGATGGCTCAGTAACAGAGACATTAACAACTATTTACAAATAGCAGTACTTGGTAGAAGGAAGAATAAAAATATAAGGTATGGGAGATGGCAAGAGAAGTGTATTTTAAAGTGTTGCTTCTTCCTTCAAAAATAATTTTGTTTTTATCAATATCCATACTCTAATTCTTCTTTCTAGTTACTTAAGAATTTTAAGGTGTGTGGTAAAGGAATGTGTATAACCTTTCTTAAATCACTATAACCTACAACCAACACTAGACTTTAGACTATCCGAAATCTTAAAGAAATATTGCCAGCAGTGTTTGTAATAAATGGTCCTTTAAAAATCCCTATATCACCAGAGAAATTTTATAATATAAATTGTTCACTTAACTTTAACTACTACAGATTTTGGCAGACAGTAAAATTAAATGGTGGATGATCATCAAAATATATTACGTTTTCCAAGATACCACTGGGTTACTAATACATTTCCCAGAAACTTAGCCTGTTGTGTGTCATTGTTAAACTGTAATAGTTTCTTTTGTGATTTATGGAAATAGGACATTGTAAACTACCATGAGTTAATTTGATTTGTGAAGTAAAAATATATGTCAGCAAAAATCAGCCTGGCACACTATGGGCACACAGTTTTCTAGTTGCCTAAAATCTTTCTGGCTTTTCTTGAACTATCTCCTCCTTCCAGAGCTGGTTAACTGGACACCCGATTAATGTCCACCTGTTCTACTCCCACTATTGTTCTTCGGCTGTGGCTATCATTTAAAATATCCTTCCCACTTTCAAACAATCTTTCCTTTCTTCATTGAAGATCTTGAGATAGCCACTGTGTTTATAGTTTTTCCTAAGTGAAAGAGAAATAACCTTTAATTCATCCACTATGATAAATAATTTATTGACTTCATTGAAGAAAATACATATATTAAAGTATGTAGATAACACTGTCATTTGCAAATGTGGCCTGCTAATTTGTTTTTCTCTTAGCAATGATATGCCCTTTCAGCATTTAGTTTATATGTCCCTGAAATCTGACAGCATAAATGCAATATACCTTATTTGGCAACAGCTATAGGTACTCACCTTAGAAATGCTTAATTCTTCACTTACTAAATTTGTTCTTATCTTGAAAACTTGGCAATATAATTATGTTCATTGTGATAACTCCCATCCAACCAGGACTACATCTGAGGACCCCCATTAAAATTGACATGAAAGACAATTGAGAAGGAGAGGCTGGGGATGAAATGGCTAAAACCATTGCCAATTAGGTTCCGCTGTTTGCCCAATTACTTACCACCAAGGGAAATGCAATCTGATTTACACCCTTAATTCCACATGGTTTATGTCCACTCCAAAGCCAGGAGAAAGAAAAGCTAAGGGACATATCACCTTAGTTTATTCTCTAGCCTCAGTGACCTTGAACCTCAAATTTAGTTTTACAGATGAGTATATAAAAGTTTTACCAGCTCACATCAATAAATATATAACCAGACTTTCCAAGCTATATATAAAGATCTCTAAAAAAGTAAAATTAACTGTCTTTGCAGCTGAGGGCTGTTAATACATAAAATAGATACTTGTAACAACTGAAGGGAGTTATTCCATTAGTTTCATAAATCTGATTTTCAAGATGAAGTGGAAGGAAGAAGGCTTTATTCAGATATTGTCTACATTTTTAAAAACATATACTATGTTAAAGTTTATAAAACATTTTACAGTAATTATCTTACAAAGAGACTTAATTGTTGGGTTACCTAGTAGCTAGCTGTCTGACCCAGAGCTCCCTAACAACTATGTGTGTTGATCTCCTTAGCCCTCAGGGTAGCTGGGAAGGAACTAAGACTACTTGACACCTCAGAGCCTCTGATCCCCTCTGGCTTTGAGCAGCCACTTCTTTTTTCCCAGTGGCTGTGCAAACACTATAATTTTAGAAGGCACTAGTTCCATGCTGTTACAAAGAGTGCCCAGTACTTAGTAATTTTAAAATGAATGAAGTCAAAGTCCTTATCCCTTTGGATTTGAAACAAGATTATACAGTTCAATACAGTATCACTCTACATTTGAATAATAATAATAGGATACAGGATTGTTAATTTCAGTCATTGTTATAGGTAAGGAAAGGAAAAAAAAGAAGAAACTGAAGTTTCTTCAGTATATCCACTGGAGGATATACTTTCCTGCTTTTTCAAAAGATGTCATGACTCCTTTATGTTTTCATAAGATGCAGCAAAACAAAGCAAAAAAAAAAAAAAAAACACAGTTTTATTAAACACTATCTTGGCAAGAGAATCATATTCACATCATATATTCTGCTATGGCACATCTTCCCTGGAACATACGTAGATTTGGAGTGGTATTATAATATTTTGTTCAATAAATCTACCAAGAATAAAGCATGCTTTTATGCTTGCTTTAAAAATTTCATGAAATGTCCAAAAGAATTGGGTTGGCAACAAGTTGATGATGGACAATGTTCCTGATTGGGTGATACAGATGCAAGTGGTTCCATTGTCCCAGTGATGAGCAATGAACTTGGTAAAATCAATCCTCAATTTCCCTTCCCTCGGTCCTTTTACTCCTTGTTGATAATGATCTTTTCCTGCTTCTCATCACTACCCATCCCCTCAACCTGCTCACAGACTCCAAAACCAGTTCCTACGCCAGGGATTTGCCAGTGTGAGAGTCTTACTGTGAGGCAGAGCACTGTCTCCAGAGAAACTCAAAGGCCAGGTCCTTGCTCCTCTGTATGCTAACAGTCAATGCTGTGGGCGCATGATTTAAACTCTGCTAGCTTGAAGCTTCTGCCCAGGAAATTGAATTCAAAGCAAGTGAAGCAAAAGCAGGGATATAGTAAAATTTACTCCAGTGGTACGAGTATCTAGAATGTGGTGGAAAATGAATGTACCATCTGTGGAGTCCAATGTCATAATATTATGATGCTATTAGTGGCATTAAATGTTTAGAGGTGGCTGGAATCGCACTTCAAATGGCTGTTATTTGGGATAACTTTAACTGTGGTTCCTATATGCAGTCTCCCCTGCAGTCTGTCAGTTTTTTCTTCTTCTTCTCCAGCCTGCCTGTGTTTTTCTGTTTAATTTAGCCATTATTAGTTTCTGTTGTTTGCAACCCACAACAAACATGAGTACTTTAAGCCTAATCCTTTTAAATATAAATTATTTTCTTCCTATTATCTTCATGATATAAAAGCCCATGGAGTAAATCTGAATTAGTCATTTTATAGAAGTATGAAAAAGTAGGATCAGAATGAAAGATATGAAGGTGTGACCTATTTCTCTTTCTAGACAGTGTTTTGATTGCTTGGAGACAATGCATCTGAGGTTGGTCATAGGAGTTCTAGAGTTAATGAAGATACAAGACCTCTGGAACATCTTTGCACTAGCAAATAACCACACAGCAGATCATCATTCTCCAATTCTCCCTTCCTTTTATCCCATGCCAATTCATCTCCATTATCCTTAACCCATCCTTCATTTAGCATCAACCTCAAAATTACAAATTTTACATTTTCCGGATATGGCAATGCTTCAGCCCCTCTTTATGATTCCCTGGAATCTACTTTTAAGTCTTTTATATTATTTCCTCTTTGACAATAAAATTTCTACCAATGTGTCAGAATGTATTATTTTTGTTAATAAGGCTATTACCAACAGTGGCATTTTAGATACCTGTGTATCATATCAAAAAGGTCAAAGAAGTTTTGCATCACACAGTATATACAGGAGATTTCAATGCTTATGGCACTTTCTTTTTTATGGCAAGTTTATATTTTCATTCACTTAAAATGGTAAGATAAGAAGTATCCTCAGTCCCCTAGCTGGATCTGAGTCCTATTCAAATCCATATTTTTTTGTTGTTGTTGTTGTCAGAAAACAGTTTTCCACTCAGAAGTTCTAGTAGCTGTTTTCTTCAACTCCCAATGTTAGCCAAGGTCCCACACCCTGGTGGAAACAGAAGAAGCATCTCCAAGGCCACGGGATCTTACTCATCTTTAGAGAGGCAGAACTATCATTTAACTTCCAACTTTGAAATCACCAACATGAAGACACTCAGTTACCCCAAGTTAGCCAAATGATCTGTATACAGAAGCCCCTTGTTAATGCTCTCTGACTCTGTTAAAGGGAGCCAGATTAAAGCTGAAGATATAAGAAAGAAAATAGATAATTTGGAAGCCTATCTCAGATTGCTACAAGGGGAGAAAAGTTGGCTAACAATGGCTTCTGAATTTGAAAGCATGATTGCTAGCCCTTATAGGAGTTTGCTGGAAGCATTAGTGAAAGTAGTTTCAGTGAGATATTTCAACAGATGTAGTTCAATTATGGTTCTTGTAGGTAATTGAATACAAAAAAAAATTGTGTTCTCTTGTTCAAAAGCTTGCTGAAGAACATTTTAAAAATTTGACCCAAAGTTTTCTCAAAGTGGCTAATATTTAACTCTGGGTAGTAATGAATCAATTCCTTCATCTTTCCTCCGCCCCAGCCTTTGCTATAGTCCACTGCTTTTGAGGGTTTTTTTCCTGAATGAGGATCGCTACTTACTCTCTCACTTAACTGTATTATATGCATCACAGTATGATCTTATAGTAAACTTTAAACTAAATGTCTGGAGAAGAATTTGGTGATCAATGATCATTGAGCACCTCTACTATGTGTAGACACTACTGGAGAAGATAAAAATAGTGTGCTGTCTGCTGTTACAATTACATTACAGTCTAGTGGGAGAAACTTGTATGTAAATGGCTGATTATGATACAAGGCAAAGTGAAATAAACATTAACTGGAGGACAAGCTCATAGTAACACAGATAATGGAGCAATTAATTCTAACTGAAAGGGAATCAGAAGCTCCTTTGCAAAGATGGTGGCATTTGAGAAAGCTTTGAAGAATGATTATACTTTGAGAGCACAGTAGAGAAAAAAAGGCACATTCCAACTGAAATAGAATTAAGAAAACCATAGAGGCTCTATTAAAGGAGTTTGTTTTGTTTTTGTAAATCTAACACAAGACACAATGGTAGGCCCTGAGATAGGTGCAAAGAGAAATGATGTCTTTTTCTCCAGTAGCTTACACTCTATTTTGAAAGAAAAGCCATTTCTGTATAAGTTTATATGAAGAGTTCATCAATAGCATATTCTGGACTACCCTCTAAGTTCCCTTTGTTATGTTGAGAAATTCCCTTCTGTCTCTAGTTTGTTAGGTGTTTTTATCATGGAAGAGTATTGGAAATACTCCTTTGTCTAGTGCTTTTCCTACATCAGTTGAGGTAATCATGTGGCTTTCTTTTTTCATTTTGTTAATATGGTATATTAATAATTGTCTGGAATGAAACTAAGTAGCATGTCCCTTAAGAGCTACAATACATGAGAACAGAAGGAATTCACTATTGCCAGTGGTTTCTAAAGGACAGGGACATAAGATGTCTCTTGAAAAGCAGATAGAATTTGATGTGAGAAACAAGAGGTAAAGATATACAAAATGAGAGAGACAGGATGCAGGAAACCTAAAGGCAGTAATGATCCTGGCATGTCCACAGGATTGTGAAAGTTACCAACTTAGATGGAGCAGAAGGTGCCTTTTGGCCCACACCAGGAAAACATGTTATAAATAAAATTTTAGGTGCATTCAAATGTTTCTGCAGTTCAGGAAGGTAAATCGAGTGAAGTAGACTGCGTGTGTGTGTGTGTGTGTGTGTGTGTGTGTATAATGAGAGAGAGTGGAGGAGACTAGGCTCATTAGAAAAGAGGCCTCAGCAAACTCCACATGAAAATTAGGCTGGCCAAAACTCCCTTGGACACAGAAAACTTCTTTGAGTCACATCTAGTATACAGACTACTATTTTCGAACACTGCTAGACAGTAGAGGGTAAGGACTGGTAGAACTAAAGCCTTTGTTTTTTTGTTTTGTTTCAGTAGATTTGGGGGATACATGTGAAAAAGTTGAATTCTGTCACATGTATAAAGTATAGGGGTGAAGTCTGGGCTTTTAGTGTACCCATCACCTGAGTAGCGTACATTGTACCCAATAGGTAAGTTTTCGTCCCTCATCCCCTCTCATGCTCCCTCCTTTTAAATCTCCAGTGTGCATTATACCACTCTGTGTGTCCTTCTGTGGCCATAACTTACCTCCCTCTTATAAGTGAGAACATATGGCATTTATTTTATTGTTCCCAAGTTACTTCACTTAGGATTCTAGCCTCCAGTTCCACCCAAGTTGCTGCAAAAGACATTATTTCACTCTTTCTTATGGCAAAGTAGTCCTCCATAGTATAGATATAATACATTTTCTTTATCTCTTCACCAATTAATGGACACTTAGGTTGATTTCCTATCTTTGCAATTGTGAATTATGCTGCACTAAACATATAACTGCCAGTATCTTTTTGATATGATGATTTCTTTTTCTTTGGGTAGATACCCAGTAGTGGGATTGCTGGATCAAATGGTAGCTCTACTTTTAGTTTTTTGAGAAATCTCCATACTAATTTCCATAGGGATTATAGTAATTTACATTCCCACCAACAGTGTATAAGCATTTCCTTTTCACTGCATCCATGCCAACATCTATTGTTTTTTGACTTTTTAATAATGACCATTCTATTTGGAGTAAGATATCATCTTATTTGGGTTTAATTTTCATTTCTCTGATGAGTGGTGATGTTGAACATTTTTTATATGTTTATTGGCCATTTGTATGTTTTCTTTTGAAAAATGATTGTTCATTTGCCCACTTTTTAATGTTTTTTTTT
>JAQIFY010001831.1:0-13851 GCA_028533085.1 Varecia variegata | reverse complement strand
CATTCATTCATTCTGTGTGACTGCAGGCGTAGGTGACGGGAAGCCAATTCAGTTGTAGAAACGAAGGAGAATGAAACAGAGTCATGTCTGTTTTCAAAGGAGCCAAGTGTCTGACTCTCCGAAAGTGTAGGATGCCCTTGAAGAACGTTCTTGCTGACAGATCACAGAAGCAGGGTGGGGGAGGGCTCTGAGTGCTCCGTTGTCAGGACAGGACACTTGCATAGGTGCGCTCCTTTATTACAGATCCACCCCCTGTACAGGTAAAGAGCTGATGCGGAACCAACTCGTGCAAATTCTCTTCCCCTCTGCCCTTGGCCCAAGGGCAACCGTACAAAATGGGATTAATTGGGATTATGGGGGCTTTGGCTGCTTGGCTGCTACTCAAGGATGAATGCTTAATTTATGTCTCGGTGGTCTTGACTCCTGCCTGATTAAACTGGCTCACTCAGGCCATTGTTTGCCAAGGACTTTCCTTTCAAAAGAGTGGCTACAGGTGGTGCTTTTATGTGACAGACTTGCAGCATTGAGGAGGTACGCGGCTTTAATGGATCACTGCAATACCACCTTTCTCTCTGAAATAACTAAAAGCACAAATAAATTTAATGGCTTCTTCTCTCATCTTTCAGGGCTTCTCTTGTGATAGCAAAGTGTCAACAGGTGGGATTGTTCAAGAATATATAGAGTGGTTGTGGAGTCATTACTGGACAAGAGGAAAGAGCATTTGTTTGGAAAATATCCAGCCAGAAGAGACGTAAAGATTCAGAAATGCCTCACCCCCTCTTAGCAACCTGCTCCTCTGAATCAAAAGGTGCCCCTTGGTAGGGCTGAGGCCTGGTGGTGCCCTTGAGCTGACGGAGATGGGGACCCTCCTCCAGCTTTCTTGTGCTGTTCCCGCCGGGGTGCTTAGGATCCTGTCCTGTGTTAGGTGAGAAGCTTCATCTCTGAGGTTTTTTTGCAGCCAGGGCCAGGCTCTGTTGTCCTTTGCAGTGGTGGAGAGCAATGGGCATCTCCTCTTCTACTGGGATTTAAACAGAGACTGTCCACAAACCTAAACTGGCTTGACTGTTAACTTGGCTTACAAATATTTTAAGCAGTTTTTTGGCTGACTTTGATATTTACTTATTGATTTAACCCTTGAGGTCAGTCAAGAGAGCCAAACTGATTTGGGCAAATCTGCCCTGCAGCATAAAGACTAACACTTTCTCCAGGAACCAGATAAACATCTTCGGAAGCAAGGAAGCCAGAGTCCCTATCCCCAAGATAGGTAGAGCTGGCAGAGACCCATGAAATTTTCTGGTTTAACTCCATCTTTTACAGATGTGGAAACTCTTAGATTGCATAGACTAAGTGAAGCTTTCTGTCTAAAAGGGATACATTACAAGAAACTGTCATCTATGACTTTTGTGCCTAGTTAAACATAAGGGTTGTGGTTTTATACTAAACTACATAACAGAGACCTGCACATTAACTATGTGATATTTAATTAATTTAATTAATCAATGTAATTCTAGAAACTTGTTTCCCAATGTCATACATCTAGCACAAATTACTACAGAGATTATGAATGTCCTTATTTTGTATTTGTATGGTGCAGTTTGGAATATACTTGGAAGATGTTAAAATGTATCCTAGCTTCATATAAAGCAAGCAGCTACAAAACATAATTCATTAGTGGGAGGTCTACCATATTATATTTTGGAAAAAGTACAGTGAAAAGTATTCAACCTCTGGTTTTGATGAGAATTCCATAAATTTAAGGAACTTTATGGAAAATGCAATTATGAGCATATTACGGTGTTAATTAAAAATTACTTTAATTTTTATAACATTATCTCCTGAAAATACTTTGATGAAAAAATTTAGGATTTAATCAAGTGGGGAGTGGAGGATAATAAAATTGATTGAGTAACTGAAACTGAATGTGAGAGAGAGAGACAGAGAGATCCTAGGGAAATAGATAAATGACAGCATATGAGTTTAGAAAGAAAATTAGGCAACTCTGTCAAACAACTTAAAAGTTAGAAGGTAAGGATGTTGCTAGGATTCCAAATTAGCAAAAGTGAGGGATGCCATCTGTCCTGAAGTTTGATGAAGCCCCTCAGGGAAGATGTACCAAGGTATGGGAAGGTTTCTCTAAGCACTCTATGAAAATGCCCCAGGAACTCTGGTCAGGTGATGTCCTCAACACTGGTCTCCCTCAGGGCATAGTCATGTACACCCTCCCCTGCCGAGCAAGCCTTCCAAAAACTGGACCAGTTTGCAGACCTGGCCTACTGCTGTGCGTGGAGACACAGCCAGAGTCTCTGCCCTCGGGATGGTAGAGCTGGCAGAGACTCATGAAATTTTCTAGTTTAACCCTGCCTTTTACAAATGAGCAAACTGAGGCCCAGAGGGAAATAAGCTTCCCTGGAATCACACAGCAAATGATTGCCAGTGCCCTTACTGGCTTTATTAGGAGCCCACTCACCCTGCAGACACCCAATCCAAATTTAGGAAGTAAAATTATGTAGCTTTCTTGCCACTATACAGATATTTAGCATAATCATCCTAAAATCATACATTACTACTCCTGTCTTTAAGCAGCTTTCCCTGACTAAAGTACTCCTCTAACCCTGACTTCCTAGACAGTCAGAGGCAAACATCGTTAATCATACATATTGCTTCTAAATTGTTCTCTGGTTATGGCATGAAAGCCTGCCTGGTTTTCCCATCTCCTGGACCAACTGCCTGTGGGCAGGAACCAGGTCCTTGTCTTTCTTTGAATCTCACCCAGTAGAACCAATATTACTAAAGGAATGGGCCATGGATGGTTCTAGGTACCTCGATGCATAGCCATTCTCTGCCCAAGAAGTCCCTGCATGTCTAGTTTTTGGAAATCAGAAGGTGTAGCAGAAGGCCTTGGAAAGTATTTTTGAAGAGGATTTAATAGTTAGCTATCAGGAGCCCCTTCTACAAAATTTGGTTTTGAGCTCACGGCAAAGCTATGAATTTGCCTTAGAGTAAAAAGAGGCACATTCTTAGAAGTAAATAAGGTAATAAAAGTTCTGGTCTCATTAATGGATATTCCATTTCAAAATACTTTTCACAGAACCAGATACGGTAGCACACGCCTATAGTCCCAGCTACCTGGGGGCTGAGGTGGGAGGATTGCTTGAGCCCAGGAATTCGAGACTAGTTTGAGCAACATAGCAAGAGCCTCTCTCAAAAAAAAAACAAAAAAACAAAAAAAAAAAAAACAAAAACTCACAAAACTTTGCATAATTAATTTTTGAAATAATAAATTAATACATTTTCTTAGATGAGATATTGTTGTTCATTTTTGCTTTTATTTTATGGTACTAGAAAATCGAATCTTAGCAAAACTGACTTATAGGCCCTTAAGGGCTTCACAGCCCCAGAAAAGCCCCCTCAGCAGTACCTCTTGTTGCTCCCCTGGCTGTCTCTCACATCAACGTCTAGTATTTGCTAAATGAAATAATGAAGTACTCACCCCTGGCCCAAACGCCTGTGGCCAGGGCATAGGGTGTGGTGCTGGGTCATATAAGAATATATCAAGGCCCTCAAGAACCACAATAAGGATGTGCGGAGAGGGGGTGTGTCCTGTTTCCAGAGGAAGGACTTGCTAGGAATACAGACATTAGGTAGGAAGAAGTGGGGAATCTGTCTCAAATCTGGCCACATACCTATTCCAAATACCAACCTCTTTGGTCTTGATTTCAATTTTCTCCATATGTTACCAGTGATTTCTCAGGTTATTCCCCAGCTTGCACAGATCCGCCATGCAGGCAGGGTAGGGCAGCAGTCAAGATGCGCCTGGGCTCCCAACGCAATTTCAGCCCATGACCTTGGACAACTTGTCCTCTCTGGGCCTCAGCTTCCTCATCTAACCATTAGGAGGTACCAATATTTACTACCTCGTAAAGTTATCCTGAGGATAAAACTAACACATCAAAGCCTTTAGGACAGTGCCTGGCATAGTAAGTCTCCAATAAATATTAGGAGAATAAACACCATTATTTTCACATTTGAGAAGCGTCATATGAGTGGCTGGATGTGTCGATTCCAGTCACTGGAAGTGAGGAAGCCTAAAAAATAAAATTTGATTTCCCTATGTTAGCACTTAGACATTAATTTTGCAAGCTGAAAAACAGAATGGACCTTGAACATTAACCTAATATACCAAGAAATAAAAATACTAGTCAAAGTGGCAGAAATAGCATAAACCATAGATATTATCTTTGCGTAATTTTTAAAAATGATTACAACAAAATTGCTTCTTTTCATTACACATTTATGTAACTGAGATGATTTCATGTAACTATACTGATTTTAACGTCTTTTTAGTATTTAGAAAATGTAAAGCAACCTTCAACATGAACTGTGACTTATAAGTTTATATTTTTGTCAGCATGGAGAAAAGCAATTCTCTTTTTTTTTTTTTTCTTTTGCCAAGCCCCGACAAGGCACTTGGCTCTAGACAAGTGGAGAATGTTCTGGCTGGTGATACAACTCAAAAATCTAATGAGTTGATGGAGACAGAGGTTAAGTCTCCACATTGTGAGGCTCTATTGACTTTTCCTTCAGCCTTGCCCTTTATCCTGGTCTATATTTTAGTTTGTAAGAAGCCTTCAAAAGGCAGACGGCTCATTAGTGGTTCCATAGACGATTATGTCCGTTGTTATTTTGTTCTGTGCCACCATTGTCTAGCTTATATTATGCAGTGTGACAAATGCTGCATACAGCCAATGAAAGAAGAGGTTTCAGCACAAGCAAAGCTTGTGTTACAAAGAGAGAGCATTTGAAATGGCCTTAGGAGCGCAAAAGCACTGCGCCAGGTGTAGTTGAACAACAGGGAGGAAAGCTGCCCTGAAAACGAGCATGGGCCCACCTGGGAGGGGGCGGAAGGGGGCGGGAGGGGGCAGAGGGAGCCCACCATTTCAAAATGGCTCCTTGTCAACAATTTAAAGGATATTATGTTGAATAATGGCTTTTAAGACTATAATGGGTATGACAAGAGGCAGTGTGAGGGTAAGCTCTTAAAGTTCCAGAGAGGAACTGCTTTTGAAATTCTAGATTCCCCCTCCTCCAGCCAGTAGTTTCAGATACTGCCTCCAAGCTTCCCACCACCTAGACGTTAGAAAATGGTCCTACTTTTTGATAATGGACTTAAAGCCTAAAAGAAGTTGGATTTCTTTCTGGTGGTCTCCCAGTAAGTTTGGGAAAAGTTGAGGAAGATGTGTAAGGTAACAAGCTATTAACTGGTGATGGTGGGTTGTTGTTTTTATTTGTAATATCCTTTTTAGAACGATGAACCAAGGATGCCAATCACAACACAAAAATAAGGCATAAATAAGAACAAAGACAATACCTGATTTCTGAAAGTAAATACTACAGTTCATGGAAGCACCCACTTAATTTATAAAACAACCAGCTAGCAATGATTCTTCAGGCCCCCATCTAAATTTTCAGTTAGTCTTCTGCACAAGACTAAAACAGATATCTTTTTTGTTGTGATTGGCATCCTTCAAGAAAAGTTTTATTGCTGTAGAGGAGGCAGCAACACTAAGTAGCATGAAGTCAGCCTGTGGCATTCCCTACCCATAGGGGTCAAAGAGCCTAACACTGTAGGTGAATTTAAAAGGGGGCTAGATAATTCTGTGGCAAATATTAACATTTGCTGTCATGCATGTTAAAAGACTGGTAATCAAATCTCATGCCTCAGACAGTGAATGAACACTGCCAGGGCAAACCTCCTCTCCCACCACCCCCTCCCCCAAATTCACATCTGCACTGCAGGAAACATGGCCAAGTTGAGGGCAAGGGAAACTGCTCTTGTCAAGCTGCAGCTCACTGAAATCACACAATCCTCTGTGGCTCAGGGCCTAGGTGGGGAATTGGGAGGCACAAAGAGAGGAAGGTCAGGTTTCTTTTCTTAGCCCTGGGATACTGGCTGCTGCCCTGGAAGTTTCTCTGGAGTGGCAAGACTTTGAGATCTGTAGGGAAGACAAGACAACCTCCTGAGTCTGTGCAAGTCTTAGGCTTCTCCTGGGGGCGACGGCCCTCCTGAAAAGCCAGAGCCCCATAGCACTTGGGGTTCAGCTTTACTGTTGTCCCAAACACCTGGAGAGTGGAGAGGACTGGCCAGCTCAGTTTTCTATTTTCTCCCTTCCTTCCTCCTTTCTTCCCTTTTTCATCTTTCTCCTTCCCTCTGCAGTCGAGGCAGAGCCTGTGTTTCTCTCTGCTGCCAGGTGGTTACCCCTTAGAAGTGCCATAGGATCCCAGTGCCATGAAGTCACTGGAGCAGTCAGCACTTTATGCCCCAGGTGGGAGACTTAGACTCTGGTGCTGAAGACCAGGTGCCGTGCCTGGTGGCCTCAGGGCATCAGCTCTGCTTATGCCAGCATCTTCTCCCTTGCCCTTTCTCCTTCACCTCCCCGAACGTACAAATGTGCTCTGATATTCTCAACTCAAAACAAAACTAATCAGATATCCCCCTGTGCCCATTCGCTCCATGAGCCACTCTGTCTCTGCTCGTGCTCGGAGCCACATTTCTCGCTGAGCTGTTGACAGTGCCATTTCTCTCATCGGCCATTCTCAGCTTGGGGACTCCCTTCCTACTTCACCCTTCTCCCTCTGCTCTCAGATTCCCTCCACCTGGTCCCCCTGGCTTTATCTGAGACTGGGGCAGACCACCCCCTTTCCCCAGCACTCAATTTTCCTTTGCCTGTGACACCACATTTTTTGGAGTTTCTCCCCAACTCTTTCTCCTGTTCAGAGGTCTGGGCTCAGCCCTGGGACTCTTCTCAGCATTTTCTAGACTCTCTCCCTAGGAGATCTCACCAGCCCACCGATTCAATACCACCTGTGTGCCACGTTCTCCCAAATGTGCATCTAAGCTCCAAATTCCTGTATCCAAGAACTTCCTCTTCTTGGTTGTCTCAGAGGCACCTCAAATGCAAAATGGCCAGACCTGAACCCTTTTGCTCCTCCCAAACCTCAATCCATCGGTTCAGACCCCTTTCTCTGTATATAAAATTAATCACCATGTCCTATCAATTCTACTCCTAAACCGTTTCATAATTTTGCTCACCTCTCTCCATTCACTGCCACTGCCCAAGTCCAAGCCACCCCCATTCTTCACCGGGACCACTGCAGCAGCCTCTCAGCTGGTCTCCTGGCTTCTCTCCATGCCCCGTTACATTAAATCTGTTCTTAAATGGCACTCATTCTTCTATGTAACAGTAGAGAGATCTGTTAGGACATAAGTTCAACCATATGATTTCTCTGCTAAACATTTTCAATTGCAACTCGATACACCTACAAAAATTTGGTCCTGGTCCACTCCTATCTCCTCGTACATGTCTCTCTAGCTCCTCTATGCCATGGCCCCCAACCTCATTTTAATTCCAAGCCCTTCCCAACCTTGGGGCCTCTACAATGTTAATCCCTCTGCCTGAAATACTCTTTCTCCCACTTTTTGCCTAACTGATTTCTACTGATTTTTCTCAGGTTTCAGTATAAATATCACTTCTTCATGGGAACTTTCCCCCAACCTCCTAATCTAAATGAGATCCCCAATTATGCTGTCTCTTAGTTCTTCATCTTTTCCTTCATTTAATTTGTTACAAATTATAATTATAAATATTTTGTGTATTTACTTGTTGACAGCCTTGTGCCCCATAAGTTCCATGAGATTAGGGATTATGTCTATCTCAACATCATAACCTGGAGCCTGCCACCTAGTAGGTGCTCAGCCTCTACCTGTTAAAGAACACTAAGGCCCATAATCCTAGCACTTTGGGAGGCCAAGGCAGGATAGCTTGAGGCCAGGAGTTTTAGATCAGCCTGAGCAAGAGCCAGACCCTGTTTCTACAAAAAATAGAAAAACTTAGCCAGGTATAGTGCACATGCCTGTAGTCCCAGCTACTTAGGAGGCTGAGGCAGGAGGATGGCTTGAGCCCAGGAGTTTCAGGTTGCAGTGAGCTATGATCATGCCACTGCACTCCAGCTGGGGTGAAAGAGCAAGACCCTGTCTCAAAAAAAAAAAAAAAAAAACCCAAAAAACAAAAGGAAACAAAAAAAATAAAGAAGAACACATACTAGTCAGGTTATAACTGCCTACGGAGCACCACATTAAAGGAGAGAGGGAGGTTGTTCTTACAAATAAGAACACTTAATTAATCATCTCAGCATTTTAGGTAGTGTTATTATTTTCCTTCCATACCCTAACATGAATTATTGGGCCCTTTGTAATAGTCAAACTCAGATGACAAAGTTCCTGAAAACCAAGCTCTTCTCTTAATTATTGAATATGCTACTTACTGTGCCCTACCTGGCTGGGTGGATTTGCAAGAACTTGAAAATCAGCTGGTGGATAAGCACTCACTGAGCACCCACTGCGATGCAGAGGTGGATCCCACGGGGGCATAAGGCCTGGCCCGGCCTCAGAGCATGCCCAGCCCAGGCGGAAAGGAAAGACAATAAAACGATATGTACAAGACAACGCACGTCAGCCCTAAATCACATGCTGTACACATTCCGTGCAGATATCCGTACTGCACAGTCATTGCCTCCCTGTGTGGGGAGGCATAAATCAGAGCTCCAGTCTTGGATTGGTGGGACTTTGGGCAGCCACTTTATCTCTCTGGGCCCCAGCTTTCTCATCTGTAAAACAAAGATAATGACAGCTCCCCTTCCTGCTTCATAGAAAAGGGAGGGAAAATCACCTTTTATTAAGTCCCTTCTTCATGTTAGGTCCTGTAATAGACATGTTAACATAAGGCTCTCATCACACCTTTTCAACAATCCTGAGAAGCTGGTGTCACTCTTATTTCACAAATGAGAGGATGGAGGCTTCAGGTGAAGTAGTGTGTTCCAGCTCACAGCTGCTAAGAAACAGAGGCATGATCAGAACTCTAGTCTAACACCAGAGTTTATGCTCTTTCTGCTCCTGTCCCAGGTAAATGTAAGGCTTGTTTACTGGGAGGCTTGCTTACTGGAACTTATATTATATGAATATAAGTTCTCATTACTATCTTATGAAAATGCAGGTCAACCACAGATAGACACTGAGTTTTATCCATTCATTCACAAATATCTCTGTCTTTGTGCTTTGTGTACCAGCCAGAGGCTCCGGGTGTTATCAAGCAACATCTTAAGAGAAAACGTAAAACCAGAAATGATCTTTTCACCCTTTCTTAAAAGATGTTTGTCATTGGCTTCCTTGGACTATTAGATTTTCCATAAACTCAAGCAGTGACTTGATAGTTTTCAAATGTATTTCATATGCCATTTTTGTTTTTAAGGAACACATCTTTTATATAAAGTGGGAAACACCTGTGTGTGAGGCACATTGGCGAGTGAACTGTGAGCTGCTGTCACAAGCAGTTAAAACTAAAATGCCTTTGTCAAAGTGAGTTTACAAAGTATATTGTGTGACATGGAATCCTTGACACATTCATCACGCTTGTGTGGACCGTCTCAAAACTCTCAGAGCTGGTGGACTCTCGCCAGCTCCCCTACCGAGTGCACAAATGAGTCCATTTGCACAAGGACCTGCATCATCATCCCTGTGCTATTTGGCTCTAGTTGGAGATGACCCCAATGACCCGCTCCCAAGCACATGGGCTCTGAGGTCTAGCAAAGGTAATAGGTTCGTTGTGATGCAGAATCAGAGAGGTTGCCATCTATCCCAAACCCTCCTTCACAGAGGAGGATGTGGGTGGTCACAGAGATTAAGAGGCAGGACAAGGTCGTGGAGTGTATCAAGTGGCAGAGCCAGGGCTGGGACCAAGACCCTGTGGCTCTCAGCCCAGTGCTCCTTCCTCTTTGTGACCAAGAGTACTGTTGTAGACATGACTGGAGTGCTCTGAAATTTCTGGTTCTCTTCTTCTAGGCACGTGGGAGAATTGGCTTGAAGTTAGGTGTGGCCACATGTCTCGCCTTGTCCAATGAAAGGTGAGTAGATTTATGTCACTTCTAGGCAATACATTTAAGAGCCATGTTGTAACTTTCCATGTTCTCTTCCCTTGCTGTGGTGAAGCCCGAAGCATTGTATTAAGATGGTGACTGAATAAGATGTGATAATAAGGTGGGTAGAGCTCTATCAGCCTGAGTCTCTGAGCGACTATGGGAAGCAGAGCCTCCTAGCCAAGCTGCTTCGGTTTGTGGTATGAATGAGCCTTTGTTTAATAGCATATCTAGTCCATGCTGATCAGTACAAGTACACACCATGATGGCATGGTGCAGGATAGTGTCTGTGACTATGGCAAAGAGTAGAGCTAAATGTCTCATTAAGAATAAACCAGGGCCTCTCTTTTGTCCCCTGAGGGCAGCTGGCAGAGTGGACGTCAGGTCAGAGAGACCTGTGTGCCCGTCACAGCTCTCCCTGAGCTGGCAGTGTGACCCTGGGCACATCACTGAATCCCCCCGAGCTTCAGTCCCCTTGTCTGTAAAGTAGGATAACAAGTCCAGACTTGCAGGGCTGCTGGGAGTTTTCTGAGGTAGATCATCGTAGAACTCAAAAGTATCTGTTGGGGATAAAAAAAAAAGTTTGTTAGTTAATCCCACATGTAGAGTCCTGCCCAAGGAAAGAAATAAACAAAGAAAACCCTAGAACTCCCGTCCAGCTTTCTCAACCCCTCAGGCCTTCTCTGAAGGAATTGTGTTATACAGACTCTCACCGGGCCTGAGAACCATTACATTTGGGGCTCTTTAAAATGCAGGGTCTCTGAATAGATGTGGGGTATCAGAGTGGACCTTCTCCACTTTCTCAGTTCCCCCTGGACATGCACAACTGTGAGAGTGGAAACAAGATGAGGATGTGGGTGGGGCAAGGACTGAGAAGAATCAGGACATTACATTTTTTTTTCTGGTTAGGAGAATGTCAGTAACTGGAAGATTCTCTTTGGGAACCAAGCTTTCAAAAGGTGCTTCATTTGAAATCTCAGAAGCACGGTTTGGGAGCGGACTTCTTTACTGAGAGATAAACTCTGCATATTTCTCTAACAAGAATGCCCTGATCCAGAGAAGGGTCTGTGCTCAGATTTTTGTTTAAGATGAACTCCTGAAATACACTCAAAATTTATGGAAAACATTCCTGTTATTTTTAGGAGAGTCTATTAACCCCACAAGAAAGGCAGAAGTAAGTTTTCCTGTGGCATCTGTCAAAGTGCTCATCCATGTCATGCTTTAGAATAGGTATTTTCCTTCTTTCAATTAGGTTCTCATCCATATAGATTCATTTCTTACTGACTATATAATTATATAATTAAAACTAATGTAGGCCATTTAAACATTTTAGTTAATTTAATGGCTTTGAAATAGAATCTCTAAGGTCAAAAGAAATGTGAACACCTGGAATGTAGTTAAAGTCTTGGTAGAATATGTATTTAATATATAAAATTACGCTTTTTAAAAAACAGGCAAAGTTTGTGCAGGAGATCAGGATTTTGAGAATGTCATTTATAGCTTTCAATTTAATTTCAAGCAGAGAAAAATGCTACAAATTCCAATCTTAACCTATTTCTGTGGGCAGATGAAATTGATGGAAAAAAAGTTTGTGGAAAAAAAATCATATGTTTTCTATGGAAAATGGCTTCCCAATCACTGTCTGGCTCTCTCCCACTTAACCTCCTTATCTTCTAATCCCCTTCTTTTCTTCTAACTCTACACATTAAACAGCAGGCAGCATCAGGGTAGTTTTCAAGAAAAACTTACCATTTCCAGAACCTCCCCACCCAAGATGTAAGTTACAAATTGTCAGTTTGAGTACTTGGTTCCTAAGAATCTGTTCTTTCCACTTAAGTAGAGATTTAACAGAATTTCATGGCCAAGATTTCAGAAATGCCTTGAGTAAAGGGCTACAGTCTTTTTCCTCATGAATTCTAGAAGCCTTCATTCTGGGCCTCCCATACTAGACACTTGATCTGCTACACAAGAGAGAAACAAATTTAATGCATACTAAGAATCGTTTAAGTTGCCTCCTAATTTGGAAAGTCAGTGGCTTTTACACATTTCAGAGTACTTCACGGAGGAGGAGGCAAAAATCTGGCTATGAGAAATCTTCAAACTTTTAAACCCATTTTGTATCTGATTCTTGGTGGGAGCTTCCTGGCATGTTCCCAGCACATCACACCGCAACACCATCGAGTAGAACTTCACTGCTCTGTTTTGCAAACAGAAGAGCACACCCCAACACTGCCAAGGTCCCCGCTAGACAAGATGCGGGGATGCCGGGAGACTGGGGCACAGGGACTTGCGGATACAGCAGGAGGCAGTGTGTCGATCCTGCTCCCAGGCATAGCCTAAATCATGGATCAGAGGTGTGATTGCTTTGGAGAGCAGCTCCAAGGGAAACTGCTACGAGACACTGTGCAAATCTGTGGTGTGTGGCCATCACGATGTCAGGATGGGTATTAAAATGTAATTCTTATAAATGAGAACCAATTTTGATGCATTCACAGGGGGACCTGATCCAAACACCCAAGCTAGCCATTATCCTGCATGATACAAACATACAGACTGCAAATTTTAGTCCAATAAAGCTGAGCTGCCTTATTTGCTATCAGAGAGCAAACCCCAGACTGGCTGAAATGTTATTCTCCCTGTGCCTCTCTAAAATATCAACAAAACCAAGTTGATTGTCTTTGTTTGAATGGTTTAGAAATACTTTCACTTTCAGATACTGTCCACTAAGTCCTTTTACAGAGCAAATTAAATTGGACTTGGTTGATCAAGCAAAATTGCTGATCCACCTTTAGTATTCAATTAGCCAGGGGTTATAACTCCAAGAATACACAGACATATGGATCAGACATGGGGACTTAAACCTGAATTGGGAGCCCGAAAGGATTTAAAGCCAACTCTGTCTTTTCCCCAAATGTCTGAGGAAGGACATACGGCCAAAAGGGGACAGTCCCTAGAAGCATCGGCTGTTTGGCCAGCCCCTTCTTGTGAGATTGTGACTCAGTTCTCTGGAGGAAGAGGGAAATAAAAGCAAAATGACTGTCACTAAGGAAAACACCCAAATCAGGGCAAGCTCTTGTAGTATGGAGCTCGGTTTCCTGACATGGGTCTTCCCCAATTAAGTTGGATGTGGTTGACAAGCAAAATTGCTGATCATTCTCCTCCCCCCAGGACAAAACAGCAGTAATAACCTCCAGTGTTTGTTTAGGACTTTAATTATTTTACAAAGTGCTCTGTGGTAATTGCCTCTCTTGGTTCCCACAACAACCCCTGGTATGCAGGGAATAATAATCTCGGCCAAGCCACATGGCTTACAGAGACAAGAAGGAGGGTGTCCCAAGACTCACAGTCAATGTCCCAGCTGGGTCCTCAGACTTCAGAGCTAGTGCTCCCTTTCAAGTCAACTTGACCCTCTCCAATCTTCATCAAACAATGTCTTCACTACACAATTCTAACTCAGAGGATACTGTGGTGAAAGCATTTCTCCATATTTTAAAATTTTTCTACGTTGACAGATATTCTTGCCAACTTTTCACCATGATTTTCTAATGTATTTCAACATAAAGAGTTTACACAAAGTCTTCTCTAGAATAAAGTGAGTGGTGATGATGATGGGTTTTGTTTGTTTGTTTTTATTTCAGCTTATTATGGGGATACAAAAGTTTAGGTTATGTATATTGCCCATGCCCCCCACCCCCTGAGTCAGAGCTTCAAGCATGTCCATTTCCCAGACAGTGTGCATTGCACTCATCATGTAGGTATATACCCATCCCCTCCCCCCAGGCCCCACATCTGCCTGACACCCAATTGGTGTTATTCCCAAATGTGCACTTAGGTGATGATCAGGGAAACCAATTTGCTGGTGAGTACATGTGGTGCTTATTT